>JAHBCN010003835.1:0-70531 GCA_019359885.1 Listronotus oregonensis
CTAGTATTTTTAATTTAATTATTATTAATTGATTCATTCACTTGTTTTTTAAAGAAAATATTACCCATTTTACAGATATATACAGGGTGTCCCAGAAGTAATGGGACCCAGAGCAACAGCAGATTCCTTAGGTCGAAATAATGCAATTAACGTATACTTGCCTTATCCCAAAGTGAATAATCACTAAGATACAGGGTGTTAAACTTTTAAATTTTTTTTTTTTTTTTCGTAATAATTTCTTAACTAAATGACATAGCGGGACAAAATTGGAGATTTGGTGCTTCTTTGAGACGAGAAATTCAAATTTGTTCATACTTTTGATGTTGCTGGTAGAGGGCGCCAGCTACAGCCTACCATACTTGTTTTACATGACAAAACTTTTTTTGGACTTAGTATATTCACCTGTTTATTAAAAAAGAAGTTACTATAGCTCCCTCTGCATCAAAAATGTTTACTTTATTTAGGTTTCTAGGAGCAATTGTTTTCGAGATAAACGCACTTTAAAGGATACTTGTTTTACATGGCAAAACTTTTTTTGGACTTAGTATATTGACCTGTTTATTAAAAAAGAAGTTACTATAGCTCCCTCTGCATCAAAAATGTTTACTTTTTTGGGGGTTTTTTCTAGGAGCAAATTTTTTTTCGAGATAAACGCACTTTAAAGGATACTTGTTTTACATGGCAAAACTTTTTTTGGACTTAGTATATTGACCTGTTTATTAAAAAAGAAGTTACTATAGCTCCCTCTGCATCAAAAATGTTTACTTTATTTAGGTTTCTAGGAGCAATTGTTTTCGAGATAAACGCACTTTAAAGGACCCCTATGGAAAATGGGTTTTGGCCAATTGTTTTTAAACTTTACAAAGTAATAGTTTTCGACACGCTGCGCGCTGATCAAAACTCTTTACGGGCACAAAACCCAAAAACTTCTCTAACCCCCTCAAAAGTCTCCAAATTCCTAGTGACCTTTAAGGCTGTTTTGGGGGGGGGTTAAAAAAGGGTTTTTTTGGGTTTTGTGCCCCCGATCAGCGTAAAAAAAATTACCTTGCAAAGTTTGAAAACAATTGGTAAAAACCCCCTTTTCTATGGGAAAAAAATTTAAAAGGGGGGTTTAAAGTCCCCTTTTTTTTCGAAAAAAATTGCTCTAGGAATTTTTAAAAATATTTGACGCAGAGGGAGTTAAAAACCTTTTTTTTAAAAAAGGGAATTTTTAAACCCAAAAAAATGTATGCCCTCTAAAACAAGTGGGGTATGCCGTAGCTGGCGCCCTCTACCAGCAATATCAATTGTATGCACGAATTTGAATTTCTCGCCTTAAAGAACCCCCAAATTTCTAATTTTGTACCGCTATGTCATTTAGTTAAGAAATTATTACGAAAAAACGAAAAAAAAATTAAAAGTTTAAAACCCTGTATCTTAGTTATAATCAACTTTGGGTAAGGCAAGTTTACGTTAATTGCATTAATTCGACCTAAGAAATATGTGTCGCAGGACTTCTGGAACACCCTGTATAAAGATTTTGAAATATCACGGTTGATTTTAATACATTTATGCGTTCATGACGTACATTTATGATATTTATACCAAATTAAAACTTTTTTTTCTGTTTACTGTGATAAACGGTTGCCTAACTAAATCTGGCCGCAAATAAGGGTTGCTGGCAGTTAAAGATGCTAAATATTGAAGGTAGAGTGAAAGAGAGTTAGCGCGCAACATCACTTGTCAGACAAGGAGAGCGATTGCCAACTGTACATCGCTTTAAAGCACACACTAGCTTTTGAGGCGTACGCAATGGGTTTAACCACAGCCTTCTATAACAAAAGAGCCATGAAAAAAGAAAGGAAACTTTGCAAACAACACTGCGCCCTGGGCTGGTTTAATTTAATGAGTTCTAAGCAGATTGCGCTAAATAAACATTTTTTTAAAAAAATTTTTAAAAAAAATACAGGTATTATTTTAAAAATAAACATAATTTTAAATACTTTTTGGGCCCAAAAAAAAAACTAATGTGTCCGGAAAACCTAGGCCATATTAAATTTTGGAACCTATTATTTTTTTTTTAAATTATTGCTAGACTTTAAAAAATATTAATTTTTAAGGATTTATTCTTATACTGTTTAACTGTTTTTTGCAAATAAATTAATGTAACTTTTAAAACTTAGCTAAAAGTGTAATTTTAAAAAAATAATTTTTTTTGATAAAATTTTTAAACAACCGAAAACAACACATCTAAAAAAATATTATTAAAAAAAAAATCTGTACTTAAATCCCCAAAAAAAGTTTAAAAAACAAAACTGGGTTCATTGTTCCCGGGGGTTTTTTTCTACCTTAAAACATTAAATAAAAATTTAGAATATGTATAATGATATTTTTTTTGGAAATTTCCCCGGGGGTTTTTAAGATTTTCTTAATATAGTCCCCCCCGGGGAATTCTTGGGGGCCCCCTATTGTTTTTGTTGCACATTTACACACTTTTTAATGTCAAAATAAACTTATTATTTATAAATATTTGGTAACCTTGTTCGTAAATATAGTTATTACATTAAAAGTTTCTTTTAATACACTTATCCCGTCAAAGTCCGACATTTTTTTTAGGGGGGGTTCAAAAAAATATTTAACTGAGTTTGTAATGAAACGGAATTTTTTATTTTTTTTGGGATAATTCTTAAAAAAAATATTGTTTTAAAAAAAGGGGGGAATTTTTTTATATATTTTTTTTTTCTTCTGTACCGGATTTTTCCTAGTTTTCCCCAAAGGGAAAAATAAAAATGTCCACTTAGGAGGCTTGCAATAGTTAGGAATGTTAATAAATTATAAACACAAGCAATTAATGATCGATATACAACTATATATTTTTGACAAAAAGAGTCAAATAGTCAATTTCCCCTTTAAAACAAACAAAATCAGTAATAAGGTCTTTTTTTAAAAAAAAGTTTTTTAATCCCATTTTTTTTGTTCGTAAGTTTCTACGAGGATTTTTTCCCTTTTTTCTTCAGGATTTTTTTTTTTGGGGCACTTTTTAGGATTTGATAAACATTTCGGTTGGTTTTTATAAAGCCTTGGTATTGCAGCATGCTATAATTTAGGACACGTCAAAGGAAACTCCGGAATTTTTCCACTTTTATCTATATATGCTTCAGTTATCAAAATGTCACTATTATCAATTTGTTTCCAACACACCACTATTTTCTCTGTGAATAGCACGCAACCGCCCTTTTTTTTGTTCATCGTTTTTAGGAAAAATAAATGTTGTTTGATGTCCCTCTGTTTTAATAACGCTGTGGTAATTTGTTTTCATTCCCAGAAATATACATACATACAATGTTTTCATATAAACGAAAAAACAACGATTTTTAGTTCACTTATGCAATATGCAATACTACACTACTTTAATTAGTCCTTAATTTAAAACTATAGGCTGCTATTTTTATTTTTAAAACACACAAATTATTTTTTTCGTATCAATCTTTTTGTTTACTCTTCAAACTGCATTCAAAGAAACCGACAAGGCCGACAAAGTGCACGTGTTTTGCAAGCCTAGTATGCTGTGTTGCCAGATCTGCTACTTCATAGCTCGTTTAGTTTTAGATAGCTGTGGTTTAACTTGAAAAATTATTATTTGACGTTTGTATATCGGTGTGACGTCGAACGCAACGCCGACAACGAGTCTAACGATGTTTTTTATGCTTATTTAGTTATAGACAATACACTGTTTCAATGGCAACCGGCGATTAGTAACTTGAATTGTCCATATTCTTTTGTTATTAATAACTAGACATCGGATTATATCCCCTATCAAAATGCCGAAATATGCACTTAAAAAAGGCGAAATATGCACAATCAAAAAACAATTTATTTGATTTTAGCACAAAATCACAGTGCCATCAGTCGTAAATTGGCCTGGGTAATTTTTTATCCAAGATTTCATTAAAGTTTGGGTATTTCTTTTCAATGGCGGCATTATTTCAACAAAAATAAGATTTCCGTAACGAGACAAACAACTGAATAGCTTTTGGCGCGTGAGTATAGCAGCGAGTGCGGTACGGAAAAAAAAATGGAATTTTGAAATGGCATATTCAAAATGGCGGATTTTGGCACTTATAAATAATTTGTCTCAAATTCGGAAGCGGATCCTTTCAAAAAGGAATCGATTCCGGATCATTTTTTAATTTTATAACGAATTCGGATCACGGATTCTATTTTTAAAAAGTAATCGATTCCAGCCTACGGATCCTTAAAAAGAAATGGGGTTCCTGGATTTTTGGGGTTTTTTCCCTTTTCCCAAAACTCTGCTTTTTTTTATGGTCCGCAATGCGATCAACACCTCCCAAACGGAATTCACCAAAGCTTCCACATTATAAGCTGCTGTCCTTTCTGTAAACCTTCTAGGTGTAATTATTCCTAATAATTAAACATATCGTAACTAATTATGCCCATTACGTTCCTTTACGAAATACCAATTACCACGACCTCTTTAGTTCTAATATTTTCAACAATAATTGATACCGTAGCATTTCTCATAGTTGACAGTTTATCAAAAAAAGATCTCAAACTGTCAGCTAACGTGTATTTATTTCGTAAAAACAAAGTAAAACATTTTGACCTTTTGGCGGTGGATTGAGCCACGCTACATTCACCAAAGTGCAAAGGTGTCGTACGATTAGTTCCACTTTTATGAAAAATATGAATGCATTTTGCCAGTACCGTTATTTAATAATGGGCAGTGCGGTAACAAATCAGGTGGTTTAAGGTGCCAACAGCGAAATAACGTCGTTTAACTCGGCCCCAGAAGGGGATATATCAGGTAATACGATTTTAATACCCTCTGAAAAATGCCAAAAGAAATTTATATATATATATATATATATATATATATATATATATATATATATATATATATATATATATATATATATATATATATATATATATATATATATATATATATATATATATATATATTTTTATTTTTTTTTTTTTTTTTTAAAATATATATTATATATATGGGGGCCCAGAAAATGGGCCCAAAAACAACACAATTCCTTGGGTCGAAATATTGCAATTAACGTGAACTTGCCTTACCCAAAAATTTATAATAACTAAGATACAGGGTGTCAAACTTTTAATTTTGTTTTCGTTTTTGTAATAAAATTTTTAACTAAATGACATAGCGGTACAAAATTGGGGATTTGGGGGGGTTTTTGAGGCGGGGAAACAAATTTGTCCCCCGATGTTTTTGGGAGAGAGCGCCACCTGGCCTACCCCACTTGTTTTAGATGGCATAACTTTTTTAAGAATAATATTCTGACTTGTTTTTAAAAGTAGTTATTTTTGTTCCCTCTGCGTCAAAAATATATACCCTTTATGTCTCTAGAAGCAACTGTTTTTTGGGTAAATGCATTTTAAAGGACCCGAATTTTCCTATGGGGAAAAAGGTTTTTGGGGGCCAATTTTTTTAAACTTTGCAAAGGTTTTTAACATGATCAAAAGTTTTCACGGGCACAAAACCGAAAAATATATATTTATTTATTTTATTTTATATATATATATATATATATATATATATATATATATATATATATATATATATATATATATATATATATATATATATAATTTTAAATGTGTCAAAATGTTTTAGACTAAATATACCTTTTAAAATTTCTTTGAGGAAAAAAAAATTCCCCAAAAATTAAAAAACCCAAAATCTTAAAAAATTTACATTTTGGCCCCCATAAAAAAGGGAATGTTCCAAAAATTTTAACTTTTGATTCTAAGTATCTATGGGAAAAATTTTAAATTTTTAAAAAACATCCCCTAGGGGTTTTTTTTTAACTTAATAGAAATAAAATTACAGAGCATAGAATAAAGGGCGAAATTTTTAATGATAGAATAATAGGAATAATTTACTTTTCAACAAGGTTACAATTTTTTTCTTTTTATTTCGACAATAAATAAAAAAACATTTTTTAAATTTTAATTTTGTTTATTTTTTTTTGTTATGTAAACAGTGATATTTTTGTTTTAAAGTCAAAATAAAAAAGAATAAAATTTTCCTTGTTAAAAATAAATTTTCTATTATTCCATCTTTTTTTTTTATTCAAATTTTAAAATTTTTTTTCCATTTTAAAAGGGAAAAAAAATAAAAGACCCCAATTTTTAAAATTTAAAAATTTTAAGGATGTTAGAACCGAAATTTAAAAAAAAAAAAAAATTTTATTAGTTTTTTAAAATAAAAAAAAAAAATTCCATGTATTTTAAAAAAAAAGGGAACCCCTATGCGCCCCTAATTTTTTTTAGATTTTTCCCAAACTTTAAAAAATTTTTCTAATATTGAAAAAAAATTTAAAGATACATTTAATCAAAAAAAAAATTGAAAAGTCCATTATATATATATATATATATATATATATATATATAAATATATATATATATATATATATATATATATATATATATATATATATATATAAAAAATTAATTTAAAATGTTTTAGACTAAATTACCCAAAGTTTTTTAGGGAAAAAAAACCCAAAATTAAGTAATATTTAAAAATTGAATTTATGGGGCCCCTTTTTATATAAAATACATGGAAAAAAATGTTTTTGTAAGTTCCAAATAATTTTAACAAAAAAAAAAAAAAAAAAAAAAAAAAAAAAAAAAAAAAAAAAAAAAAAAAAAAAAAAAAAAAAAAAAAAAAAAAAAAAAAAAAAAAAAAAAAAAAAAAAAAAAAAAAAAAAAAAAAAAAAAAAAAAAAAAAAAAAAAAAAAAAAAAAAAAAAAAAAAAAAAAAAAAAAAAAAAAAAAAAAAAAAAAAAAAAAAAAAAAAAAAAAAAAAAAAAAAAAAAAAAAAAAAAAAAAAAAAAAAAAAAAAAAAAAAAAAAAAAAAAAAAAAAAAAAAAAAAAAAAAAAAAAAAAAAAAAAAAAAAAAAAAAAAAAAAAAAAAAAAAAAAAAAAAAAAAAAAAAAAAAAAAAAAAAAAAAAAAAAAAAAAAAAAAAAAAAAAAAAAAAAAAAAAAAAAAAAAAAAAAAAAAAAAAAAAAAAAAAAAAAAGTTTATTTCACATTTTCGATTTAAATTAAACCCCAAAAAATGAAAGGGTTATTCATTTTAAAGTAAGATATATGGGTAATTCTATGGAAGATCTTGCCTTCGCTGCGTCAGTGTAGGAATGAACACTTGGAACAGTAAGTCGAACTAGCATTTTAGTTAAGGTACACTTTATAATTTTATTAACTGAAATCTATTCTTAAATAACTAAAACATGAATTTAACTTATACAATATATACCCAGAAACGGAATGAAGTGTACCTGTAGCAGATAACCGTTAGATGTAACACGCAACTGTTGAATCTCCGATCCTAACTATTACCTCTCATTTTCTATGTGGTACCCATTGAGGTATAAAACCATGTTGTATTTATTGAATTTTACAGATATTTTAAAAATTTATAGAAAAATAAATCTAAGATTTAATTTTTAATGAAAAAATCAACATCGTAATAAAAATCAACTATTTTCGATACTAAAAACTAAAGGGTAGCTCATTTAACACCCTATAAAAGTAACATTAAAGTTAGGTGCAGATTATTCTTTACTCAAAAGAACTTCTTGTTACTAATTTATTTAACAACAGATCAAAACCTGCAAAAATATTAAATGTAAATTGAAAATTAATTTTGCCAAATGTAATTTTTTGAATTTTACGTTACAGGTCTCAAATTTGATCGTAAATTTACGCTTTATTTGTAAAAAAATTGCACAATTTATTAAGAACATTTAATTGCCTTTTAAAAGTTTTTTACTATTTTTTTCTACAACGCTTGGAAATAGGCGAAAAATACGTTTAATAAAAAATATATGTAATAGACTGCATACAAAAAAAAACTGGTTTTTATCGCCCCAAAATCCCTTTTGGAAGGTTTTGTATTAAAATGGGGCACAGTTTTGCAATAAATTGTGCATGGGGACCTCAAATATCCAATGTTTCCGAATCAAGTATAATTTTCAACCTGTATACCATTATTATTAGATTATTAGGACATAAGCTTAAAATCAACTGTCATTTAAAAGATTTTTAAACAAGCCTTGTAGATTTTATTCGGTGATAAAAATAAAACTCACCGCAGCCTTCCACTGCTATTTGAATAGAAAGAGAGAGAGAAAAAAAGGCGAATTTCAGGCAAAAATTTGTATTTTCATTTTTAAACACACTTCCCACCAAAAATCCCACCTATTTCTAAATCGTTAAAAAGCCTTCAAAAGGCAATTAAATTTTATTAATGTTGCAAAGTTCTCTTTAAATTTCTTATTAACCAAACAAAATTTTACGATCAAATTTGACAAATGTGAAATTCAAAAATTCATATCTTTAAAAGTATTTACGCTAGCAACTTAAATTTTTACCACGATATATTAAAAAAACTTGGCATTAGGCTTCTTTTGAATCTTTTACGACTCGGGCATTTTTCCGGAAAGCTGAAAAGCTGCACGTGTGCAACCTGTTCCCAAAAAGGATGCAATACTCTCCTTCTACCTATAGACCTATATCTCATCTTTCTGTTGTTTGTTAAGTAATGGAAAGATATATTTATTCCCAAATCTTAAAGTATTTGGAAAAACACAAAATTTTACATGATGGACAGTATGGATTTTGTCACAGAAGATCCACAGCTGATCTTCTTTCCTTTGTCTTACACAACTGGAACAAGTCCCTTGACTTCCTTGGTGAATCCCAGATCGTTGCTCTTGACAAGCTTTTGATCCTGTCTCACATGATGGGCAACTTAACAAACTTCCTTCCTATGGTCTTTCACCCAAGCGTTGATCTTGATTCTCCAGTTTCAATTCTAATTGACGTATATCACTTATTGTAGATGGTCCTTCTTCCAGGTTCTACCAAATAAATGCTGAGGTGCCCCAGGGGTCAGTACTGGCAGCAACTCTGTTTCTTCTTCACATTAACAATCTTCTCTCTTCCACAATCAATCATATCCATAGATTTGCTGACGATAGTACCCTTTACTTTAATATTTAATTTCTTAAGCCACCCTGTAATTCTGATTTGTAAGACAATCGCAGGTCAAAGCAGATATCTCTTTTAAGGGACCTTAAACTATTACAGTTTAATGCCTCCAAAACACAGTCATGTTCGCTATCGCGAAAAAAGTCTGCCAATGCTCATTCGTTACATATGAGCGGCCTAGTTCTGCAGAACAGATAATCGTTTAATCTCTTAGGTGTTACTTTTAAGAATAATCTCAACTAGCACAAACACATATTATCCATAGCCCCCGCAGCTTTAAAAATGCTTGGATTCATTTTTCGAGCTATTTCTTTCTTTCTAATCTGTATACTCTGTATGTATCCATATCAGACCCTCTTTAGAATATTATTTTCATGTCTGGGAAATGGCGTCTCTTACGACTTCTTGACTCCATTCAGAGAAGAGCTGTTTGTCTTATTAATGATGCCACACTTAGAGAAAAGCTTCCATCTTGCCCACCGACGAGCTGTAGGGGATCTGACCCTTTTTACGTATTTTCACGGCTACTGCTCCGGAAAGCTCTCATCAGACCACACGTAGTGCCACTTTTATGCATACTTTTACAGTTCAACTTGAGAAGCCCCGAACTTTCTACTTTGTTTGTTCCTTCATCTTTAGTGTGTCCAGACAATGAAACTTGCTACCCGCAAAATTTTCCCTTTTACTCCAAATCTCCAAATATTTAAGTCTCGTGTGAATAAACTTCCTCTTACAACAATTCAGACACCCACGGTACGTAAGTGCTTAGGCCTCAGCCTTCGTGGACTGTCCCAAAAAAAAAGTTTAGAACTATTTCAAAATTTAGCATTAATAGATTTCCATTTCCAACTTTAACTTATTGGTAGGATATTTCCAAATACTCTGGATTTAAATAATTTAGGTATATTATGTATCCTTTCCATTTTACCCCTCTAAACTGACTTAAAATATTCTATCTGACGGCGGTGTTAAGTAAAGTTAGAATCAAAGAATTTACATAAAGCCCAGCCCACATTTCCATAGCGAATCATATGACCGTTTTAAGTAGATTTGTAATGTTAAAACCTAAGGTGGAGATCTAAAGATTTACGTTTACTTAATATAGATATATCTAGTTATAAATAGATTTATATACAGTTTGGTATGAGGTTTAATATGTATGAGATACCTACGTAAACGCTTGGCTCAATCAGTATTTTTCTTAAGATCTATAAAAATAAACGATTCTCACTTTAAGTAAAGTTTGTTTATCAGTACCATCTCTGAAGGGGATAATGCTAGATAATAGTTTATGGGATCTTTTTTATTTCCAACCCTTAACTTAACAAATATGTCGTCAACAAATTACCGAAATCATTTAACTGAGTATTGTTTTTATTGGCACTGTGCGCGATAAAACGACATCGGAAGGCGTGCGACAGGGGGTGGGGGGCCCCGGGACCCCACTGGGCTGAAAAAGATTCTGTTTTAAAATTGAAAATTATTATTTGATAAGGTTCGTTTAAAAAAATTTCACGCGAACGCCCTTTTCGAAAATGAAGGTAAAATAAAATTAAGATCCCAATGGCCAAGAACGTTTAGAAAATCTCTGGTTCCATTTGGGGAACGGGGAAATTTCCGCAAATATTGATATGATGTGATAAAGAATTTTAAAAAAATTATACCCTATGAAAGAAGAATTATTTTATAATAAATAATGTATCATGTACTCGGTTTGGTTTTTCTAAATATTTACCAAACATTCCAAATTTTTTTTTAAATTTAAATTTTTTTAATAAAATGTATTAATATCGATATATTGTTATTCATACTTTTATTCACTTCATTATTATTTTTTTTAAAAAACACCCTTTTTTGGTTTTTAAAAATTTAAATGAAAAAATAAATTTTTAAAAATTAATTTTTTTTTTTTTAAATTTTAAAAAAAAAATTTTTTAAAATTTTTAAATTTAAAAAATTTTTTTTTAATTTATTTTTAAAAAATTTTTTTAAAAAAAATTTTTTATTTTTTTTAAAAATTTAAATTTTTTTTTTTAATTTAAAAAATATATATTTTTTTAAATAAAAATTAAAATTTTTTAAATAAAAATTTTTTTTATTAAAAGGACCTTTGCCTTTAACTTAAAAAAAGGGGAAAATTTTTTTTTTGGGGGAAAAAAAAATTTTGGAAAATTTTCTTTTAATGGGGTTTTAAAAAAACCACCCCAAAAAAAAAAATTTAAAAAAATTATAAAAACCAGTTGGGAAAAATAAATTTTTAAATTTTTTTAAAAACTTTACCCTTTTAATCCGAAATAAAACCCTAAAAACCCAAAATTTTTTTTTTTAAAAAACCCCTTTTTTTTTAAAATAAATCTTAAAACCTTTAAAAAAACGGAAAAAGATAAGTTTTTTTTTTAAAATTCGCATTTTCGGAAACCCAAAAACCCTAAAGCGTTGGCAAGGGGGAATTTAAATTTAACACCCTTTTTCTGTTGCATACCTTTTTTTTAAATTTTCCCAATTGGTTGGAAATTTAAAATTTAAATTTTTTCCAGATTCTTAATTAAACAAACAATTTAAATTTTTAATATTTTTTTCTAATTGTTAACATTTAAATCAAGTATGATTTAACGAAAATTTGACCACAGCGAGCGCTGCAATCGATTCAGCTGTCCCCACCATCCACTCCGCTCCCCGCAAATACTAAAACAAACCTTAAATCTTCAAATCTAAAACCATGGTTTTATAAGTCAAGTGACATTAAAATTTTATCACACAAAAAGGCATACAAAATCCTTGTTCTGATAATCGACAAGCTACCATTGAACCACTGAACTCAAACTATCTCGGAGCCAAAGATTGTTTGCCCGAATAGCAATTATTTTTTTCGGTCTTTTGCCAAAAACATCAGTTAAAACTTTTTTACTAAATCTTTTGCGCCCCTTATCTTCGAAGACGAAATTATTTGGTAATCCCGATTTTCCTTGCAAACAACTTGCTGCGAATTCTACACTTGATCTTCCTGTTAGTGTACCTCTACCAAAAGTTGCTTCAGTTCCTCATAAAAATTTGATATCCTATTTAAAGTCAGCAGATCAAGAGCAATCTTTCTTCTCCTAATACCAAGGAATGCTCTGAGCTGTTGAACCGTGAAAAATTGGTCAAGCTTTGGTAAACAACGAATAGTATAACGTATGTTACAAAAGTTATCGGAAAAAGTGAATGGTCTGATAATCAATCCTAAATAACTTTAAATCTAGTCGCCATTGGAAACAAATTTTAAATAATTTTTAAACTTCAATATGTCATATCGTATTTGTCAAATATTAAAAAAGTTATGGCGGACAAACTGGATATCCGAAAATCTGTATACAATTTAGTTGGACGGTTGCCAAAACGTAAAATTGTAAATATATATTTAGAGGAAAATGACGCAGTTTCGACCATTTATAAAACCAGAGCTGAATGCGAACAAGGTATACCATGTGTAAATCTTCCAAAAAGTGAACGGCCTAAGCTTTGACTAATGCCCAGTCAAATAGGTTGGTGAAATAGGCAAAAGACTGTTTGGGAAAATCGACTCGGAAATTATGTCGTAGATTTCATGTAAGTCACATGACCGTTAGTCGAGTACTAAACAGAAAGGGACTGAAGTATCGAAAACGGAAAAAATGTCCAACGAACAGTTGCGCAGAATCCCAATATGTTGCCGGGCATTAAGGATACACCACTTCACAGACAACAAAGTTGTGATCATGGATGACGAAAAATCCTTCACGTTGTCTCATTCGGAAATTAAAGGTAATGACGGATTTTATATAGATGACATACAAAATTTCCCAAATAACGTCAAATATAAATCAAAAAAGAAATTTAAGGACAAGGTTTTAGTCTGGTTTGCCATATCAGCTAGGGGCATTTCAAGGCCTTATGTTGGACGAAGAGGCATTGGATTCCAATATTTACACTGAGCGATGCATTCCGAAATTGGTTGATTTTATTAACACACATTACCCTAACGATGACATTATATTTTGGCCCCATCTTGCATCTTGTCACTACTCTAGAACAACGAGAAATTGGTTAGAGACCCAAAACATCCCATTTGTGCCCAAAAATGCCAACCCCCAAAATGTACCCCAGGCTCGTCCGATTAAAGATTTTTGGGCAATATTAGGTAGAAAGGTTTAAAATAATGGTTGGGAATCTGAAAATGAGCAACAGTTACAAGGCCGAATTCCAAAAAAATGCGGCAGGTTATTCGAAAATTGCGTACCATTAAGGACCATGGACCTTTAAGTATAATTCAAATTGTGTTTATTATTAAGTAGCTATTAAGAAAAACGTTATTAAAATATTATTTGGATACATTTTACCGTTTTTTTAAATCGATCATTAAAATTGTTTTGAAAACTTTTGTAACATACGTTAGAAGCTTAAGAGTAGTTTTTAAGTTATTACTTAAAAACTGTTAAAGATACATACTAACCGAAACGTTGTCTATCAATAAAGACAATGGTAGTTCAAGATTTTAGTGTTATCAGAACCATATTACTTTAACTAGTTATCAATATTCCCTCATATTTTTATTTGATTAACAAAATATTTTTTTAGAATTCATTGACCTCTCCTAACGAAAAAAAATCCGACTGTCCAAGTGAACAAAATGCCTAATCAAAAAGAACAGCATGTTCCAACATACAAACCAGTAATCAGATGTCTAATACAAAAGTTAATTTCGTCGAGACCGTTATTTTCAATCGGTGTGGTGCATCTCAGCGCCCCGATAAAAATCTGACCGGAAAAAATCTCGAAAATAATAATTGGGATATCTGAAGATTTGGCATTACCTACGGTATATTGTATAGGCTATAAGGGAATAAAAAGGGGTAATAAGGGAAAAATACGTAAGAGCAATTTTATGATTGATTGTGGTTTTGAAGTGCCTAAATATGCGAAAAAAAACATTAAATATGATGATGAGATTGTTATCGGGGGTGGTTGCACAAGTACATCAAAATTACCAATAATTTTTGCATAAAATGTTTTTTTTTTATAATTGCAAGAGTTTGTTTTCATATTTTCGCAAAAAGCCCGACTCCGCAGGAGAAGGACATTTTCGTAAAATATGAAAACAAAAGATTGCAATTTGTAAAAAAACACGTTGAATTTATTTGAATATTTCTCGAATTAATTAAGAACTCAAATCGAGTAAATTTAAATATTTTATTAAACAGAAAATACTAACAAAATAAAAGACGTTTCGTCAATAATATAAACTTGCGATGGAATTTTCGATTTCTGCGAAAATGGCACTCCTCTTATGGGAACTTTTACATATAAGGGAAATATTCGTTTTAAAAATTGTAAACTATCTCGAAATGTATACATTTTTACCAAAAATATGTGCAAGCTTTTTTGTAGAGAATAAAATTTCCTATTGATATGGTACTTTTTAAATTGAAAAAAAAACAAAAATGAAATTAAAAAAGACCAAATGTCGCAGTTTTTTTAGGATTTTTTTCTACAACTTTTTTCTGATACAAGTAAGGTATGGGTATTGACTTACACACGCGAAAGCTGACGTCAAAACCTTTAAAATAAGTATTTTCAGTAAAATTTTAAAGAGATAATATTTTTTGGATCTTACCACTTTTCGATAGTAATTTTTGCCGAATTTTCTTTTATATCAATCATCTTATATTTTTTTATAAAAGGGTACTGTGTGAATCCTATAAAAACGTAAAAAAAAATTTTATTTTTAATAACTTTTTATGAATACTTGACTGCAAAGTCTTGGGAACGCAACTCAAAGCGTCCAGTGTTTATACTTGTGTTAATCCTACAGAAACTGTCAAAAAAGGCAACTTTTATTTTTAATAGCTTTTTGTTAACGAAAAATATTAAGTTTTAGTGCTATAAAACTTTTTAATCACATATATTCCAGTAAATGAAGGGACAAAGCTGTAAATAAATCTGTACAGTTTACCCTTTGTGGCGCAATTTTTAGGTCTTCGGGGATGCTTTTCAGCGAAAAAAAGTTTAACAACATTAACAGGTGGAAAAGGGCTAAAAATGGCCCCTCAAGGCCCGAAAATGGTTTCCGCTAATATCTGCCAAAATATCCGAAATGGAGAATTTTTGTTTAAACAAAAAAAGATCGCCTTGTAAAGCTACAAAAAGGGTCCTTATATTTTTTTTCGAAAAATCAATAGTTTTTGAGATAACCGGACGCCAAAGAATGTCGCTATCTTCATGGATTAACTTATAAGCGGGCGGAAAAATTGTTCCATTACTCAGGCAATAATGTACATTTTTTATTTATTGCATATAGGCTAGTAAAACGGTGCACAAAAAGGGGTCGAAGTGGAAAGTTTTGGTGTAATTGTTTTTATTGGTTTATTCCATGTTTTTTGGGCTGCTGAACACGAATCTGAAGTTGTCCAACAAAAATTTGCTCGGCAAATATAAGAAATCATCAAAAAACCACTAAAAATAATGTTTTTAGTGGTTTTTAGCTTATAACTTGCAAAAAAAGCTATTTACGCAAAAAATGGTAATTTAGTAAAATAGAGAGGAGAAAATTTCCTATAATTTATGTTTTTAAACATTTTTTCGTACGTCGTATGGTTTCCACGGAAAAGAGTGCTAAAATATGGGAGAAATCAGTAATTTTTAAAAAAAGCAAAAATAATGTATGAATCAATGCCAAAACTTTGCTGCGGCTGGCATTCACACAAAGCAGACACAAAAGGATGCGGATTATCTTATTGTCACCATAGCAATGGATCTCGCACAGCAGCATAACTGTGTAGTTATTGTGGGTGCAGATGTAGATCTGCTGGTGATCATGATTGGTCGTTGTCGGGGTGTACATTCAAATATATACTTTCTGAAGCCAGGTAAAGGGACAGTTTCACAACTTATTTTTTCTCCTGACTGCCATTCAGACCAATCCATTAGTGACAACATATTGTTTTTGTATGCCATGGCGAGATTTGACACAACTTTAGCCTCGTTCAAAGTCGAAAAAATAAGGTTTCTTCAATCCCTTAAGAAAAATCCTGCCCTAACCAAGACCATTCAAATTTTTAAAGATCCTACGGCACTTGCTAACGCTATTACTAATGCTGGTCTTACACTACCTCCTACCTAAGCTGCAGCACAGCAACATTCTTCAAGAGTTTACTTTCAAGTACAACAATGGCTTGGAAATGAAAAAGATCCTGAACAATGGGTTAGAAGAAAACCAAAGGATATCTGCAACCATTAACAACATTACAGCCACCAGCACCAGACGCAGTATTGAAACTAATAGCTTACTAAAGACCTGTCAGACCAACTGTGGATGTAGAAAAGCTGGCCTTAACTGTTCCAGTATGTACCTCAACTGTGAGAACAGCTGCAATAATATGCCTATTGCAGAAATTGAGGAAGAAGCAGAGGATGATCCGAAGTTACTTGAAGGTAACTGTGCATGGATAATTCTATCTTACCATCATTTATCTACTCACTCTTTATTTGTGTGTCAAAATAGGTTTCTACTGCTTTCATATCTATTCAATATGATGACAAGTGTTTAAAATTTGGTCTCTTATTGGTTTCAAGCGTTGAAGAACTAGATGGCTGCCCTGAGGAAAGTATGGAACCGATACCTAAAAGGGTTCGTACAAGTAAATAAATAGGTACTAATAAATTGTTATTTTTCATATCTATTCAATAAATTGTTGAATTTTGCAATTAACTCAATGATTTATGTTTTAGACCAAGAAGAACTGAAATGCTGCCCTGCTGAAATCCTTTAACCCGGTGTCTAAGAGGGTCATAAATACTAAATTGTACTGAAATTTGCCTCTTTTATTAATCTATCAAATAATGTTCACCTACCAAAAATAAAAAATATCAGCTAAGCATGTCTTCTGCTATTTTTTTTAAATGCTAATTTCTCCCATATTTCAGTACTCTTTTGCGTGGCAACCATACGATGTACGAAAAAATGTTAAAAGACATAAATTATAGAAAATTTTCTCCTCCTTATTTTATTACATTAACATTTTTTGCATAAATAGCTTGCTTTGCAAGTTATAAGCTGAAAACCACTAAAAACATGATTTTTATTGGTTTTTGATGATTTCTCATATTTGCCAAGCAAATTTTTGTTGGACAACTTTAGATTCGTATTCAGCACCCCAAAAAACATGAAATAAACTAATCAAAACAATTACACCAAAACTTTCCACTTCAAACTACCGTTTGATTGGACTAATATGAGTTTGGGTCAATTCTGATTTTTCTAGATTATTATAAAAAGCGGTCACATTTTTTCACAATAATTTGAGAGTATCTCATTAATTTATTGATATTTTTGAAAAAATGGTTTGTTATTAATATTTCTTTTTTATAATAAGACCTTAGCAAGTGTTAAATGATCCCAGAAAATTTCCTTCGCCATCTTTTTTGCGTTTTGATAAAAAAATTGTTTTTCCATCTGCATTTTTAGCCGTTTCCGCAGTTCTAGAAACTCTGTAGAATAAACGCGTATCAAAAACTCATCATCCATTGAAATGCTTTTTAATGCACATCATTTGAAAGCTTAGAGTGTCTAGTTTTTAAATGTACTTTTTTCTTTTTAATAAAGTCCAACAGACGCACAACAATGCATTTCCAAACCCCTGGACCAGAAATTCGGTAAGAAACTAGCACATCTATCCAGTATGGAATATCATGGATTTTTCGACGACCTTTTTTGCGAAAAATATTGGTGTTGCGAAAAAATCGTAAGGACCATTTTTGTAGATTTCGAGGTAATCTTCATTTTTTGTTCAAACAAAATTCTTTAGTTTGCATATTTTGGCAGATAATCACGGGAAACTCATTTTTTGGACTTTGGGGGGCCATTTTCAGCGGGTTCCCACGTCGGAATCGTGATAAACTTTTTCTCGCTCGAAAGCATCCGCAAAGACCTAAAAATTGCGCCACAAATGAAAACAGTACAGATTTATTTACAGCTTTGGGTACTTTTAGGTCTTCAGTAACTGGACTAACAATAATTCTGCAAAATTTTGGGAATGCAACTCAAAGCGTACAGTGTTCACACTTGTGTGAATCTGTGTATCCTATAGAAACTGTAAAAAAAAGTATTTTTTATTTTTACTTGCTCTTGTGATTACTTGGACGAAAGACACTAAGTTTTAGTACTACAAAAAGCTTTGTCTATAAAACACACAATAATTCTGCAAAGTTTGGGAACGCAGCTTCAAGCGTCCAGTGTTCACACTTGTGTGAATCAGATAAAAAGATATTTTTGTTTTTAGCAGGTTTTGTAAATTCTTGGACGTAAGACATATATTGTCATCCATTAATACTACAAAGTTTGAGAACGCAGCTTAAGGCAAACACCTATTTAAATCCTGTAGAAACCGACAACAAAGGTGCTTTTTAATTTTTTATTAGCTTTTTGTAATTACTTGGACGGGAGACAATAAGTTTAAGTACCAGAAAAAGATTTCTTTATTATCATCAGTGGCGTTTCTTAGGGGACGCCTGGGTCCTCCCACTTTGTAAAAATTTAAATAATTTTCGGTAATAACTTATTTTTTTACTTATATTTTTTCAGTTAAATTTTAAATTAAGCAGTTGGATCACACACATCAAGAAATATTCGGGATCATTTAACACTGGCAAAGGTCTCATTATAAAACAAAATTACAAAACATTTTTTCAAAAAATAATAAATTAATGAGATACTCTCAAAATATTGTAAAAAAAACTTTTTTTAATATTCTACAAAAATCATATGTAATGATAGTAATGAATGAAGTAATGAAACAATTCGTCCGCCCGCTTATAAGTGAATCCATGAAGATAGCGGCATTCTAGCGGTAGAGCGGCAGCTGAAATGACAGGGACTTTTGGGTCCCGTTATCTCGAAAACTATTGATTTTTCGAAAAAAATTATAAGGACCATTTTTGTAGATTACAAGGCGATCTTCATTTTTTCTAAACAAAAATTCTCCAATTTGCATATTTTGGCAGATATTAGCGGGAAACCCATTTCTCGGGCCTTGAGGGGCCATTTTCAGCCCTTTCCCACCTGTTAATGTTGATAAACTTTTTTTCGCTCGAAAGCATCCCGAAAACCTAAGAATTGCGCCACAAAGAAAACTGTACAGATTTATTTACAGCTTTGTCCCTTCATTTACTGGACTTCAAGTTGATTTAATCGATTTATTTTTGTAAATGGCGATGCGATGTGTTTTTATCTTGCAGGTTTATATTTTTGCATAAATAAATAGTTTTTAACTGTATTGTGTGTATTTATGCAGTCTGGCCAACCTTGATTTTTCTGTTTTGCCAAAATCTTAAAAAGAATCTCTTTGTGGGTAGCATTGCATGAGTGTACCATTTTTAATTCCTAGTAAGTAGCTTGGTTCCTTTTGATATATGTGCTTTCAACACACGGTTTACTGGACAAAGAAAAAAAGCGATATAAAAAGCTATAAGAGCATATTTTGTACAATATTAGAGGCTTAACGAAATAAATAAAAGAAGAGGTATGTTGCCATAAAAATACCGTAACGAGGTCACGTGCCTTTGCGAAAACGGCCAATCCTCGGCGGTCCTCGAAGCAAAATGATCTGTTATTTTAGTAAATCGAAAACGGTAGCAGTGCAACGTTAAAGCACAAAATCGATCATTTAACTCTGCCCAGATTCGGTCACGTTCGACCCACGGTTTGGGCTTTTTTTACCTTTTTTGAATACCGGGCAATGTGTAAACTCTCTAAACATTACTGTAGAAAACTAATTTTGAAAAACGACAGGTGTGTGAGTTGCTACTGCTTTTTAGCATTTCGCGATAGTGCCTTGGAATTTAATCATATTCGTCTGCCTGTCTGTCTGTCTGTCACAGCCTCATAGGTTTTACATTTAGCGACGACCTTTATCCATCTGCTTATCCGAAAAAAATTTTTAATCAAATATAATATGTAAAGAAATGTATCTTTAATGGGTTACCCAAAAATATTATTGTCAAAGCTATAATTAATTAAAAAATA
Organism: Listronotus oregonensis; assembly: GCA_019359885.1. Classification (NCBI taxonomy): domain Eukaryota; kingdom Metazoa; phylum Arthropoda; class Insecta; order Coleoptera; family Curculionidae; genus Listronotus; species Listronotus oregonensis. Next base: position 20,063 of record JAHBCN010003835.1, read on the forward strand.
GGGAACAGTTTTTGATAGGCACTGCTCCACTTTTTTTTTCAATTTCATAAATAAAGCCTAATAATTTTTGAACGTTAAAATTAAAGAAAGCAATACATTTCTTTGGTACACATTTATTTATATATATATATATATATATATATATATATATATATATATATATATATATATATATATATATATATATATATATATATATATATATATATATATATATATATATATATATATATATATATATATATATATATATATATAATAATAAATATATATATATCATATATTTTATATATATATATATATATATATATATATATATATATATATATATAATGAATATATAGATATTATAAATGACTAATCATTTATGGAATATATATAATCAAATTATTATATATAATTATATAGGGTAATATAAAATTGAAGCTAACATATAGTAATTTTTTAATTTGAAACCTTATATTTTATTATGGACTTACCACGAATCTGAAAGTAAATTATAATTATTTTATAAAATTTATTTGTTAATATTATATGATGCTAGTAATACTTTAATATTTTCAAACACTGTAGTTAATATTATAGATAATAAATATATGTAAAAAATTCAAATATATATTTCCTATTTACTTTTAAAGTGATACTATATGTATATATAAAAATTTATAATAAATAAATTAACTATATATATTAAAATTATTACATATCAAAATATATAACTTAATATATATATATATATATATATATATATATATATATAAAATATATATATATATAAAATATATATATATATATAATATAATATCTTAACAAAAAAAGTTTTAATGATTATAAAGAAAAGGTGATAACCAATCAACATTTACTAGTCAGAGTTGACTATACCTAGGAAAAGTATACTCTTACTTCCTTAAATTAGTAAAAATTGACTTTTTGTAGGAAACAACGGTCTACTACCTAATAAAAAACAATCAAAAAAGCATAACCTTTTTAAAAAAATGTTTATTAAAAAGTATTAATAATAAGCAGGAGCATTTTATTTTAGTTCAGTTCAGTTCCTACTTTAAGTGATTTATTACGTCTAAAATATAACTGGGAAAAATAAAAAGCCGCTTTAAGTAACCAGTACTAACCATGACCGACCAGATCTGAAGGCTTTTGAATTTATTTAACTTATCCCTACGTACAAGTTTTTGATAAAATTTTAAAGATTTTCAATATGGTAGCAACATCTCGAAATCAACTTTTACTAAACCACAGCAGGAATAGTTAACTCTTTCTAGGCAGAGTTAACTCTTCCTAACAATCTACTTTTCCTGTAACATGGAATGGTATTCTTTTTATGAGCATGACACGTTACAGTATTTTTTTAAATAATTTAATTTCGTGCAGTAAAAATCTTATTTTTGGAGGGTAAGGCACCAAGACAAATTCAAGATCCATTGTCAAAAGTGTATAAGGACTTTTCACTTTTAATTAAAAGAGTAGGTTACTGAGATAGGTTACTGAATTAAATCGTGGTCGTACAAGTCTTAAACACGATCCATGTAAAGGACTTTCAAAACGTGAATCAACATCAAAAATCGTAGAAAAAATGCACAGGACTTCCTTTGGAAAATTATAGATTCACCTAGGGTAATTAAGTAAAAGACCTAAGAATTAAGTTAGACACCAATATTTTGGCTGAAGTTTTGGGTTTTAGCAAGCTGTGTGACATTTGCTAACAATGGAACAAAAACATATTAAAATGCGACTTTCAGCAATATTTGGAGCGTTTTTTAAAGTACAAAAGGTACTTTTTATTACTATGAATAAGACTTGGGTGTATCACCACGTTTCTGAGTCAAAACAAGAGGCTAAGGAGCGGTGTGAACTCAGTACTTTGCCAACGAAGCTTGTTAGGGTCTAGAAATGTGCTAGCATCAATTTTTGGGATAGAAAATGATTTTTTTTTTGTGGATTACCTCTAAACAGGAAAAACAATAAATTCAGATTATTATTGTAATCTTTTGGACAAACAGATGTTACAAATCCTAAGAAAAGATATGGTTTGCAACAAAAAAATATTTTTTTATCATGACAACGCACACTCTAACACAGCTCAAAAAACCGTCGCGAATATCTGTGAATTAAAGTAAGAATTTCTCCAACATCCACCATATTTACCAGAATTAACACCCTTTAACTTCTGCCTGTTCGCACATGTTAAAAAATTTGAGCGTGGGAAACGATTTTCTTCGAACCATGGGATGATAGCAACCGTGGAACCGTTTTTTGACAATCTTTTAGATTCTTATTTCAGGGATGAAATTCATAAATAAAAGGATTACTGGAACAAGTGTAATGAAGTTCAGAGAGATATTCTTAATAATTAAATGTATTTTAGACAATAAAATCGTGTTTTTCAGATATATAAAAAAAGATGTTTCGTACAACGTACTTAATGGTTCAATGAGTTGATCTAAAATGTGTTGATAATAAAATAAATACAAATTTCTGGTGGATTTTTATTTTTCTATATTTTATGTTTAAAGGAGAGACTTAACTTTAAAGCGGTGACAAAAGATGGAAAAACCTTATCCTTTTACCTTGTTACAACCATAATTAAATACTTTATGCGGAGACGTAATTTTTTAAACTAAATTAACTTCAAATAATCGATGATGTCTCACGGCAAGCCCTCCATCTTAAAGCCTAACAAGCACTGAAAAGCACCGTTTTAATATTATTTAGTATCTATTTGAAAGTGCCTCGAGCCTTCATAAATTGACCTCGCTAACCTCTTAAGTGAACCTCTTTAAATGGTGTAAACATGATGCGGCGTAGATAGGAAAATATTAGAGCCCGCGGGAAAAACTATTTTGTTGTTATTTCAGGTGTCAAAGCATCGGGCTATGATTTAGTCTTGGATCCATGTGCAACGTGGGTTAGCCAAGGTGTTCGCCTTTGATAGCACTGGGAAACGAAAATTTAGGCGCGGCGAGGTTGCTCTGAGGGACTGTCAGCGCCCCCTTGCCGGCATACTTTAAACCCTATTAGAATTCTAGCCACCTTGATTTGGTGTCAAAGTAACCCCATTTAAGGGATATATTTAACAGCCCTATAAAAATTTTATTACTAGTAATACCGCAAGATTTTCCGGGGTAATACCACGAGTGCTTAAAAATTACCGATAATTTTTATAAAGCTTGTTATTTACAAGGGCGTCGATAATATGTTTTCCTGGGAGGGGTAATTTTATTATCGGAAAAAACAACTCTGAACACAAACCTGACAAAATATGTTACATAAACTGTTATTTGCTGGAAAATAATCCTGTTGTTATTGAGTCAAAATCATGGTGAAAGTATTTATTGATGCTAATATGTACATTTATAATGTTTGCACACATTTTTCATGAACTTAAACAGAAAAAATTGTTTGTAGCACGCATCCAAAATAGGTTCTTAGCACTCATTTGCTATTCCGAACTTAGCTGACGCCTCATGCGGAAACAACAAATTCGTCCTGAAAACCTCATCATTTTAGCCAGTTGGGTACAAAAATAACTATATAATAATAATATCATTTTTCTTCCATATATCTTTCGCCTGTTAAGTTTCTTAGTTTTTAGTATCCAAAGTATAGATGCAATATAAAAATATATTAACAATTAAATATAATTTACCATAACAAGGAGCTTTGTATTTGCGAAGTTATTAATAATGGAAAAATAACACAGTGCACTAACTAATTCAAACTTTAATTACATGGCAAACATGTATTCAGACATAAAGTAACTTCTTATAGAATATACATAATATATGTTATATTATGAACGAAACAAAGAAGAACTTTATCCTAAATTACTATTTTTAAATTGACAATTTTTTGTTCAACATAACTTTAAAAAAAAACCGCTTTATTGAAATCAAGTATTAAACACCAACTGTAATATAAAATCCAAATGCCTTTTTTCATTTTTGCAAATCGGTCCAAAATGGAATTTGTATTTATTGGTATGTCTCTATTCACATATAAAAGCGCTAGACCAACTAATCGTTCTTGACTCATAGATGCTCTTAACCACGTTATAAATCTTTTTAGTGCAGAAAAACTTCTCTCCGAGGATGCAACGCTCACTGGCATAGTACATACAAGATATAATGCTAAATAAACATAAGGGTATAACTGTTTATCACACGTTTTAAGGGTTGAAATTGCAGAATCTGGAATATTTGTTTCGTTTTTCCGTTTTTTAAACCATAGTTCTAACTCAGTTTTAACCAGCATCAAAATTATGTCGTTACTTTTATTTTTGAATTTGAGAATATATTTGCCGACGACGTGGTGGGAACGATTTTGGGGGGGGTAATTACCCCCAATACCTTATCGACGCCCTTGGTTATTTATAATTCCACGAGTTAGAAAGACGGGTGGAATTTGTATCACAAGCTTGAATGAAAATTATCTGGTTAATTTTCATGCACGAGCGGTATTTAGGAAGAATATTTCTAGAATGGAGAAATATGGGATTATTATACTATTAAAATGTTTTTTTCTTATACAATTTTAAATTTCATGCAACATAATTAAAACTATAACTGAAACCGTTTTTTTAATTACTCTATCTATTTTTTCATCGTGTACATGACCAAATCGACCCATTTTGACTGATTTTGACGTTTCTAATTCACAATACAAACAAACAGGTTTGATTGTTCTGTGTTTGTAAGTAAGTGGAAATACCACGTTGTCTAGGCAACGTGAAATTTCCCACCCATTTTGATGGGTTAAACACAAGGAAGTTTAAAGGTGTATGGAAGCCCAATGCTATGGCCCATTCGATCAAAAAATGTCCAGCCCAGTATGAAAATAACTGGTCGAGTTGGCCCCGCCGATTTTGCGCAATAACGAAATTCCACGAGTCAATTCTAATGTCTTGTTTACTTACACACTGATAAATCAGTGTGTAGTTGCAACACATTATACTTTTATGAGAGCCGTATTAGTTTCTGATTGGATAACAACTTTCTTATTTTAGTGATTAGTGTTTATTAAATTGTGACTATAATTTTGTGTTTATTGTTTGTTACTTATAATATCGTAACAAATGACTAGAGGTTGTATTGTTTTTGTCTTGCAAATCTAAGGGTGACATACCCGGCATTTTTTACTTTAGGTAAGTATTTTTATATTTAAATTAGGAGCTTCTTATGAGACGTAACGTAAGGTAACCGAATAAATAATAATATATCAATTATGAATAACAAAAATGAAAATTTCATAGGAAGTAGCAGTGAGAAAAGTAAGGCAATTCTAACTATCTTTTAGATGATTTCCACAATGTTCAGTATTTCTGTGGATTATTAAAAAGAAATAAGGTTTACATTTAGGTAATTTTATTTCATTTAATCATTTAGTACATTCTTTTAAAGGATCAAAATTATTAATTACTGGGCAGACCAGGCAAATTTTAATATATACAGGTTCCTTCTAATTAAATAAAAAGTACAATTTTATGTTAAAGTTCATTTTTACTTTTTCTGTATTTGTTTAAAAAGAAATTAGATTTTTGATTTCTTAAACTTACATTGTCAACTTTTTAAGCTCAAGATACTGTAGACACATAATATTTAACGGTTACTGTTACAATGGATACCTAGGTACCAAAGGTTACTAAACATTTTAACCACTGTTATTCTGTCTCATGAATGTTTGTTATTGGTGAAAAGTATATGCATAAAAAGCAGTTAAAAAAATTTTCACTTTTAATGTACGACCACAATCTAAGGATTAGATTAAATTCATTTACACTATCTTGCCCTTCTTTTATCACAAAATTGGTGATAAGTACATGAAACTCATCATACAATGTTTGAAAAGTTGTGTCTTTTTATTTATTTACAAAGATTTTTGGTAAAATACAAAACTCCCAAAATATCGACCATTTAAATAGAAGGCTGTAAAGTGGCGCCATTCTTTCCATATTATATCAGATGATATAAAATCCAATATTACACAATAATTTTAAATATTCTATGGTAATATCGTTTAATAACCGACAATTTTGTGCAAAAAATAAAAAAACAGTAAATGCTTGAATTTGACATTTGATGATGTCAACTTTATAGATAGTAACAAAGAATTATGGAAGTCAGGCTCTGACCTACTATTCATTGCGCAAACTCCGCGGGGCCAATCCCCCGATTCCCGCTGCCCTGCACGCCTGGACAATTTTGTTTTACAGTATTGGGCTTCCATACACCTTTAAACTTCCTTGGTTAAACACTACTTGTGTGAAAATATTGACAAAATACTTACCACATACGAGGATGGATCAAAAATAAACGAGACTTTTCCACATATTCCCGGCGATTTGATCTTGATCCCAGCATTATATAATGAAATGTGTTATGTCAGCAGCCAACTACGAACAAAGGAATCTATCCCCGCATTGTCTTGGAATTATTGTTCTCCTAGGGCTTGTTTAAGAGGCCCAAAAGATAAAAATCACAGGGCGATAAGTCGGGGCTATAAGAAGGTTGGTCAAGTAAAGAACATCTTATTTCCTACAATTTTTCACAATCCATTTTGTGGCCGAGCGTTGTTGTGGAAGAGAAGGACATCTCGAATCGGTTGGTAAAGTCTTAGGGAAACTTAGGTCATGTTCACCTCATTTAAAAGATTACAATATTAAGCAACAATTATTGTGCGATGCTCATGCAATGTGTAAAGAGAAAGGGGTTCCTGTAAGAGAGGATTATTAGTAAGGTTAAGATTCAATCAAATCAAAATGTGCTTTATTGTTAAAGAAAAAAATTCTTGTTAACAAAGCTAGAAAAAAGGATGTATAAACACTGGTAATTTCAGAAAAGCTTAAAATAAAAAAATACAAAATTTACATAACACAATATTACAAACAAAATGGTTTATGTCATACGTATATAAAATGTCAATAAATAAAAAACAATTTAAAAAATGACATGAGATACAGAAAAAAAAATAAGCAAAATTCTCAGTTTGTGTTAGATATAACATTAAGCTGTAAGCAAATCGAAATTTTAGAAAAAAAATTAAGTAGCGATTTTATTTACGTACTTTAAACTATGTTTTTAGTCCTTAATTCCCTTGTTACCATTATAGAACATTATTAAAACTTTTATTATAAATATTTAAGTTAAAATTATAAAACGTGTAAGGGGCCATTCATTAATTACGTAGAGGTTGATCTAGACGATTTTTGACCCTCCTACCCCCATGTAAGGGGGGTTGTTAAGGTTTCTCGAACCGCCCTCGAAGTGGGAACTTCTTTCGTGGCATTAAATCTCGTTTTTCCGAATATAGTCCATTAAATGAAGGGACAAAGCTGAAAATAAATCTGTACAGTTTTCCCTTGTGGCGCAAATTCTTGGGGTCTTCAGAGATGTTTAGCGAAAAGAAAATTTATCGACATTAACAGGTGGGGGAAGGGCTGAAAAGGGGTTTTCCCCGCTAATATCTGCCAAAATATGAAAATTTGGGGGAAATTTTTTGTGTGGACAATAAATAAAGATCGCCTTGAAATCTACAAAATGGTCATTATAGTTTTTTTCGAAAATTCGATAGTTTTGAGATAACGGGACCCTCCCTTCTGGATTACTTATAAGCGGGGGGAAAGAATTGTTCCATTACTGGGGCAATAATGTATATTTTTAATCATTCAAAGTTCATCGGAATGGGAAAACCGGTACCATCATTGCAAAATAAGTTTGGGTCCATTTTTATTTTTCTAGAACATAAAAAGCGGTTAAAGTTTTTTTTCAACATATTTTGAGAGTATCTCATTAATTTATTGATATTTTTTGAAAAATGGTTTGTTGTTAACATTTCTATTTTATAATGAGACCTTAAAGTGTTCAATGATCCCAGAAATTTTTCCCACCATCTTCTTTGCGTTTTAAAAAAAAAATATTTTGCCATCTGCATTTTTAGCCATTTCGGGAGTTCTAAAAAACTGTTGTTATGGATTTTTCGACGGCCTTTTTTGCGAAAAATATGGGTGTTGCGAAAAAATGGTAAGGATCATTTTTGTAGATTTTGAGCTGATCTTCATTTTTGTCTATACAAAATTCTAGTTCGCATATTTTGGGAGATTTTTGGGGGGGAAAAATTCATTTTTGGGACTTTGAGGCCATTTTCAGCGAGTTCTAATGTCGGAATCGTGATAAACTTTATCGCTCAAAAGCACCCGGGCAAAGGGACCTAAAAACTGCCCACAAATAAAAAACTGTACAGATTTATTTACAGCTTTGGGTACTTTTAAGTCTTCAGTTACTGGACTAATAATAAAACGTTCTTAGAAAAGCATCAGTTACACCTTCCTGAGGTTCCCGTGGTTAAATTTAGCAATGGACTTAGAAATAAAATTAAGAAAGTTAACGGTTTAGAATGTTTAACAAAATGTCAGTTTTTGACAGGTGGTACTAAAATCATTGAATAACACTGACAATGACGTTTTGTTAAACTTTTCTAAACCGTTGTTAACTTTTAACAATTGCTAAGTACATTGCTAAATTTAACATCACTCGCCCGTAAGTAAATAAAAGATTTGAATTCTTTAGCAGATATTTTAGGTTATACTCTTTCATTCCTATCAGATATAAATTTTTTGAACATGGGAACTACGCGGGATTTTTAAAGATATGATTTAAAATTTCTTTAAAATTTTTATGAAAATTCTGGGAACCTTTCTAATTAAAAAGTACCCAAAATTGCGAAAACCTTGTAAAAAAATAAATTTTTATTTTAAATATTGTTTAATTTACATTAACTAATTTATCACATTTTTTGACTTATCTTCACTCTTCTCATACACGCCCCTATTCTCGTACGCGTACAACGTCTCTCAGACGCAAAACCTCGACGCTTTTTGTCACATTTTATTAAAAAGATAAATTAGCAACATACTCAAACGACTCAATTTTCTGCACAACAGGAAACGAAGCGCTGCATATAATTCTTAATTAAACGTGGAAAAAGCGATTAGTCTCGTTTTTTTTCTTTATTTCGTTAAAACGAGCTTAAGGCGTAGAATAATGAGTTGTATCCCATTTCTAAATGATATTTTCATTAACGGATAACTAGCCCAAGGTGTTGACAATAAAATATGTCGATGTTTCCTTTTCATATGAATAAATAGGTTCAGGTTGTTTCACTTTATTTCTGACATTTAAGTCATTAACGTACCGTTTTAATTTTTACACAACTGTTATTCTTAAGGCTCATTATTTGTCTACATTTTAGATCAATCAAAACTTTTATTATAAAAAAAGTTCAAAACTTTTTGTATAAGTTTTAAAGCAAATATAATCTGTTCATTTTCGATTGATAAATTAGTAGCATCAAAGATAATACTACTACGAATAGATGGTTCATTTAAATGGGGCGTTTTGAATCAGTTCGAAGATATCAATGCGTCCGTAAATGAAAAATTAAGTCGGTAACCCCGCCCCAGCGAACAAACCGTGCGGGCGTTGCCAATGTCTGTCGCTTGTACCTTTATTAAACACGAAGTAGCGAAAGCGGGCGGCTAAACGGATTGTGTTTTTTTGTCGCGTTCATCACGCCAAGTAAACCCCCCCGGCAACACTGTTTAACTTTCGTTCAAGGATAGCCGGGAAAATTTTCTCGATGGACATCGGCTCGCGTTAGCCAAAGTCCATTAGGGGTATCAAAAAAATAGCATTGAATGGTTCATCTTATCCGTAGTAGTATTATCTTTGGTAGCATCCATAAAACATTTTAGTTGGAAGTCCTCAAGAACAGCTCCGAATTTGATATTTTTTTTAATAATTTTGTATTTCCATATGATTTAAAATCAGAAACCCTTTGAAGGGGGCAAGCAAATATTTATATTGTTTATACAATACGTATGATATGTAAATGGAACAATTTCTTTTAAATCGCTGGAACTTTTTAAATAATAATTTTCATCATTTTTACACAAAATCTTTTTTGTAGATAATTAAATTTCCTTCAAAAAAGTTTTATAATAGTTTTTCGTATTTTTCATAGTTTCGAAGATATCGTGAACTTTAATTTCTGAGAGCAAAAATTTTACTTAATTTTCGGACTATAATAATTGCTTATAAGATTTTTTATTTACTAGATTTCTGATTTTGAATAATATAAAAAAAATTAAAATATTAAGAAAAAAAAAATCGAAGCTGTTCTTGAGGACCAAATTTTGGCAGTTTTATGTATTCATTGACGCTACTTATAATATATTTTTTATATAATAGTGACATAAATATAATATATTTCTTTTGATTTTAAACCAACCTGAGAAACATATTCTATATTAGATATTTAAGAGAATATGATAAAATTTAAATAAATAAAATTTTATAAAGAGTTATTTATTAGTATTTTTTTAAGATTTTATGAAATGTTAAAAATTTTCTGCTTTACTCACATATACAAAAAATATGAAATTTAATTTTTATGTATATTTTGCGTATTGAGGATTTCATCGCTTTAAGTAGTGGGTGGATATCGAGTCACTTCCACTGCAAACACTGCAAGCCAGTGAGCCATAAACACCACTTTTTCTGCCACATGCTGAACCGCATCCTGTTTTGGGGTTGGGAAAAAAGACGATTATTTAAAACCAGTAAAAATAACGCAACTAGCAGCAACTGAAAACGTCTTAAAAAACATATTTTGCTCCTGCAAACAGAATGGGGTTCACCATGTGGCTGCACAAATAGTGACGTTCTTCCCTCAGCGGCTTCATTTTTGCATTTGCATATCCACAGGTTTATTCCGGAATTCGGCTCGAGAATTCCCGGGAAATCGGGGCTTTGTTCCCAGGAAATCAAGCTCGAGAAACTGGGAGAACTCGAGAAATCATATTTGTGTGTCTATGAAATTATAAAATAAACCATTTGCATTTGCCGTTTTTTTTAAACGCGCGGCGGGGCGGCACGGGCCAAAGCGCAGTGGTACTTTGACCCTCGACGCAGCGCTCTGGCGGCGTCGTTTTATTTTTAATACAATACAGTAGGTATACACACACGTTCATTCGTGTTTCGACTCTACGAGTTCAGACGGTTTACAAAGTTATCCTGGGGGCTGGCCCCAAATTTTTTGGGTAGGTATTTGAGGCAAGCTGAAAACTTGTCATATATTTCCCTCCCATTAAATCCCAACACGAAACTGCAGACCGTTTGTGAGTAGCGAGGCTAAATCAGCCCCTTAATTTTTAAACATATTTTTTCCAAAATTTATTTGAGGCAATATGCGATTTTTGTATGTTGTAGTCTGATTGTTGATTTTTATTTTTTACTCCGAAATTCCGACTAGAAACCTCATGGCTATAGTCAATAGTAACGCGGCAAGTAAGAACGCAAACAGCTGCCGATAAACGTTCTCTCTTACACTACAGCAGCTTGTCTATAGCGCTACTCAGTCGAAATATACATAATTTTTTAGATCACCTGGCATATGGAAAGACCCACCAAATGATCTGTCTTTTTGAGAATCTTATTTTTTAGTTATAAATAATACCCTATTAAAATTTCAAGTTGCTTCAAATACATTTTTATATTTTTTGCAAATCTTTTTTGCACGCGCCTGGAAAGGGTTTTAAAAAACCCCGACAAAATCGTCTGGCTGTTTTTTTTTTAAAATTCTTTAAACATTCAACTACAACATAAAAAAATTGCATATTGCCTCAAATACATTTTTGGAAAAAATATTTTTGAAAAATTTAGGGGTTCATTTAGCCCCGCTACTCACCAGCCAGGTCTGCAGTTCCGGTTGGGGTTTAATAGAGAAGTATATGACAAGTTTTCAGTTTTCCTCAAATACCTACCCAAAAATTGCTGCCAGCTCGGGCTAAGTGTAGTACACGATTCTAAATTTCGACAACCGAGAAGACCCGGGGAAATTAGTCTCGAGAATTCTCGAGACCCGAGAAATTGATAAGCTCGAGAAATCATGAACCCTGATATCCACCCACCACTTAAAGCAGATGAAATTGATAAGCAAAATATAAAGAAAAAAAATTTAAAATTTTATATTTTTTTTATATGTGGTAAAACAGAAAATTTTTTAATAAAATATTTTAAAAATACTGATCCATAAAATACGAGAATTTATTATAAAACTATTTTTGTAGGAAATTTAATTATCTACAAAGATTTTATGCAAAAATTATAAAAATTAATATTGATTTAAAAAAAACCATTTAAATATCATACGATTGTATAAACAATAAAAATATTTGCTTGCCCTCTTCAAAAGATTTCTGATTTTAAAAAGTTGGTAACCGTATTTATAACAAAAAAGGTATTCCATTGATTTAAAAAGTCTGTAACCCTGGTTACTTGCTAGGCGTTTTTTCTCAACTGAAAACGGACAGATTATAAGTATATTTAAATATAGGAAAGGATATGTTCTATAGATTGAGGCGTTTATTTTTTTAAAAGTTTGTAAAGTAATTTTAGAATGATCATGGCGCCCTAGACAAAAAAAATATTCATTTTAAAAAAAATTGGTACAAAAGTGGACTTAAAAATGATGCATTTGGACGTAAAATGATCTGTACAATCTCAAAAATTAAAATTTTAAAGGGTGTTCCATTTAAACATCAAAATTTTCAGTCATTACGGTGAAACCGGAAGATGGTAAAGCTTCTCATATATACATAAAAATGACGTCTTGTTTAAACAACAACTATACCAAGTTTTGTTAATACCGATAACGAACTAAAGAAATGGCAAATATGTTCTATAGTTTTGTGGCGGATTCACGTTTGGATGTTTTTTTGGGAGTATTTTGCCTTGAAATCTTAAAAAAAATGGGAAATTTCGGTCCAGCTCCCGAGAGCGACGAGCCTGCTCAGCCGAACCCAAAGGCCCCTGCAGACGCCAACAAAAGAAGAAAACCCCCAAAATAAAAAATCTAATCTATGTCGGTGGAAAATTTGTACCGTTGTAAAATTTTAAAAAATAAAAAAAAAATTAAAAATTATACTAAATGTTAAAAATTTTTTTTTAAAAAATTTTTTTTAAAGCAAACTTTCTTTAAATTTAGTTAAATTTTTTTTTTGTTTTAATCTTGACAACGGGGGGATTATCAAATAAATTATATTTTTGTTTTTGGGGGTTTTGGGGTTTTTTCTTCTTTTTTGTTCGGCATCTGCAAGTTCATGGGGTTTCAATAGGGGCTTGAGCGGGCCCAAGCTCACTATACCCTGACCTGGACGAAATAGCCCCATTTTCTAGACAATTTCAAGGCGAGTACTCCCAAAGAAAATATAAATATTCATCCGTGTCCACTTCATAATTCGTCCCGTGTATATTCTGTCAAACGAACCAAATACGAAAACATCACGAATAAGAATTTTTCAATTTGTCCAAGAGTAATAAAAATCAGAGAAAATGGAGTAAAATCAAATGATTTACAGCAATGCGCTTCCAAAAGCTATTTGCGAGAAGTAATAAATTTATACAAATCGAAGAAAAATGACAACGAATGCAAGAAAATAGACAAAATTTTGTCTGATCGAAAGCTGTCCCTGTGGGATACGTTGGAAAAGGTTTAGGCAGCCCCGTGTGTAATAGGTGTCCCATTTTGGATAGTGGTATTTGGATTGTACAGGGTTCCCCATTTTAACTACTCAGTAAAATTGTTAAAACTTAATAAAACTAACATTTTATTACACTTAATTATTACAATCCACTCTTTGGGGTTTATAATCACATACGACTTATCTAAACTTATAAAATTACGTCTTTTAATTAAGTGCCATTAACTTCAATGCACTTTTAAGATTTGACAAGAATATCAGAACGATGAAGGAAAACCTGATCTATTCACCGGACCTCTTCAGGAACCCAGACTTTAAGATCTGGATGTTTTCTGGACAAGTTGCAAAACCTTTGACTTAAATAGCCCCACAGAAAAAAATCTAGTGCAGTTAAGTCCGGGGACCTTAAAAGCCAATTTAAATCTCTAAATAATGAAAAGAGTCGGCTATTAAACGCTTTTCGCAGAACTTTTTTAGAGTTTTTAGGGGTATGTACTATCCTTCATTTTCTTCTATTAAGATACTCTGGTTTTCACGCAAAAAACTCGTTGTTTAACTAAATAATCCATGAGAATTAAAACTAAAAATTTAATTATGTGTTCAAACCTAAAGACGCTTTATTAGAAAAATGACCTTTTCGAAAACCAATTTTTTTCCTAGTTTTTTGACAGGTGCCTACTCGATTAAAAATAGTTGATTCAAATCCCAAAGGCCATAGAAGATAATAATATACGAGTAAAAAAAGTACGGACTTATCTCATATAGAATTTATTTCAATATCAAAATAGGTAGTCTATTATGGGGAACCCCGTATACAGGGTGGCGCCTTTTCGATGGATTTCAACAGAATTGGTCAAACTACAAGAGATAGGGCAAATCTAATGACACATTCTCAACTTGATTGGTCTTGGAGCTACCAGGTGTCTCCAATTTTGTCGATTTTAGCACACCTTTGTATCTCGAAAGTTAGTAAAAATAGGAAAAAAAAGGAAAGAGCAAGTTTGTGTAAAATTTTATGTAGAATCCAGTGGCGTGCTCAATTTTTTTATCAGTTACAATTTTAAAGATATAATGCAAAATTGTTTTTGCTTTTAAAGGGACAAAAATATAATATTCTACTATTCGTTTCAAAATAAAAGAAGCAATGTTAATATTACAGACTATAGAAAATATTTCTTATATAAAAACGAAAAGGTTTTTTTACTCAATTTTATTTAAATAAAAATTTTAAAAAAACGAAAACATGTCAGTATGCAAAAATACATTCACACAGCCCTCTTCACTACAAGCCGTGAACAACCATTTGGGAACCCCAACCGGTAAAAGATTTGGGGTCGGTTTCCCTCGAGCGCGATGGGGCAGTGATCCGGGTGAGGCGCTATTTTTAAATTCATTTAAGGCTCAATTCAAAGATCGCGTAAATAGTTTTGATATTTCCATTAAAATAATTAAATTAGTATAATAATTGAAAAATAAATATATTTATATAATATTTAAACTCTAAAACAAATTAATTTATGTGCATAGGTCAAGGCATAAGAAAATGATGCTGTTGTAAAAGGAAACAAGTGTAATTTAACATTTAGTTAGTAATTGTACTTAGTTTTTGTTGTTTTTATTTATTAAATGTGTCTAGTTTCCTTTTTTGTTTTTTGACTCAGCCTTTTCCGATTTTTCTGTGGATTTTTGTTTTTTTTTAACATAATTATTTAAAAGAATGTTTGAAAATATAGAGCACATCATAATGAATATATTTTTTTTTCTCGTTACCACAAATACATTCGAGCATAAATCATTAAAGCCTTCATGTTGTCTAGTGCTTAAATTAGTAGATCACACAGGATAGCTTTTTGATTTTCCATTTTTGGAAATCACTCTCAGTATCAGGGTCATTAATTTCTCAAAATCGCGCACATATGGAACAGAACGTCTTTAACAATTTCTGTAGGAACCTTTAAACCGCCACGTTGTAGACAATCAAAGTATTCGTCGTCAATTAGGTTTCCTTACTTTCAACAAGAAAAGAAACACAGATGTTCAATTATTATATGTTTTTACAATTTTGTGGGCAGCATAACCGGCTATATAAATTTGTACCGTTTTTGTCAATTTCATATTCTTTTAGGTATTCAGTTTAAGTAAAAACAAAATTTTTCAGTGTAATTATTTGAGGTATTGTCCAATCAAGATCATTTTCCTGGATACAGCTGTCTCCTGTTTTTTAATCTCAGCTAAAGAGAAATTACCATCAGCAGCGCTTTTTAAATATATGTTTGAGTCTAATTTTTTCTCAGCTTTTAAAAATATCATCAAAGCCAACTGTATTACAACCTCCGAAAGTCTGTATTTACCCAAATCTTTTTTCTAACTTTTCAGTAGTAAATTTACCTGGTAAAATATACGACAAATCAAATTTGAAAATGAATAGTCATTATTTAAAAAGAAACAAGGGAAAAAGTGCAGAAAAAAGTCGTTGTAACACCATTATTGTTTCGGGTTAAAACTTATTTGATACTAAATTTTTTAATAAAACGTCAAATTCGCTTTATTTGTAATCTGAAGGAAATGCGTTAAAAACTAGAGTTTTCCTAATTCCAGATCATTAAAATTCTTTTAAAATTAGAAACAAATCGTCGTATAATAATTGAATTTAAAAATCTTTATTTAATTTTTCCTTGATCCCAAATATCTTTTTTCGAGGATTTTTCAAAAAAGGCCCTTTTTAAATAAGGTGGTAATTTGGAAAATACTGAAAGGGTTTAACTTAGGGGGGGGTTGGAGGTCCCTTGGCATTGACCCATCTGCGGCGATAACCATCCCCTTAATAATTCATTTAAAAAAACAGCGCAAACCAAGAATATTTAGGAACATGACTTCTAGGAATCCCCCTTTAAAATTTTTAGTTTCGTCCTTTGAAATGAACAGTTACATCTCCCCATAGTTTTTTTTGTTTAAACGGAAACACAACAAGCCCTTAAATAAAATAATTTTAAATTGAAAAACAAGGTTACAGAAAAAATAATAATAAAGAATTTAATTTTTTACCCAAAAAAGGGAACGTACTATAAAACGCAATAACAAAATCAAAACGACGAAAATTCCAAAATGTATACCTACGTACTTGGTAATTTCCAATGCTAATATTTGTTACTTTTTTTAAAAAAATAACTAAAAAATACCTTCAAAATTAAAGCCAAACCCGAATCATTAAAACACACTTTCAATTTTAATTTTTTTTTTAAAGCACCACCACAAAATGTCAAGTTCATTTGCCGCCATTTTTTTAAGTTTTTAAACACCGGCACTTTTCACCTGCAGATAATCTTGTTTTTACGCAATGTCTGCGGAAAAAAACTGTCCCGGTCACTCACAAATTTCACACAGTAAGACCTTTTACAGGTTTAGTCTTTATCTTAACAATATTTTCTTTAAAAAAAGTGATTTATTTCACAATAAAACAATAGAGCAACAGGTCATTCAACGTAAATCTATGACTAAACAACAGCAAACGTGTGTCGCTAGATCTGAAGGCATAGTTGCCAGTTTCCTTGTTCACGGCTTGTTAGTGAAATAGGGCTGTATCTGCCTACACCTTAAAAAATTTTGTATATTTGTTGGGAAGCTCTTTAAAAGGGCCCTTTTTAAACCTATGCTCAGCGCAAGCGCGTCCCCATCTTAAAAGGCCACCAAATTGAAATGTCGGGCACTCTTATAAATATGGTTTAGCAACAAGCATTATCACCTCTAATATCAGTGCAAATAAATAAAATAATTAATGGTGCTTCATTAGTCATCCTACCGTAGAAGCCCCTAACTGTGTTCAGTTTCGACGATGGTTGATTGGTTGAGATAAAAATAATTTAGATGACAAGTAGAACTGTATTCTATATACTTGTCATGATAATAAGTAATTACAAAATAAAAAAATCCCCATTTATAGGCAGAGCTGTCGGTAATTAAACTTTAAAAAGGTTGAAAACTTAACCCAATTACTTCTCAGTAATTGGATTATTTTTTTTCAAAATTTCTTTCCAAAAAGGTAATTGTATTTGGATTATCAATTAATGAATAAATTGTAATTGTTAATTAATTTTCGCGAATCCCAAGTAATTCAATTACTTAGAAAGTATATTCGATTACTTATAAAGTAATTGAATAACTTGAAAATTAATTCAATTACTTAATAAATAATTGAATTTCTACAAAAAATTCAATTACCTTTCTTTATGGAAAAACTGCCGGAATTTTGGCCACCCAGGAAGAACATGTTGAAACACGGCGGGCCGCTTTGAACCCAGCGAACGCCGCCTCCACGCCGATTTTATTTTCGATTTTAGGCTGATGACCGTTTTTACTTTTTTTTTCAAAAAACTGTTGATGTTTGAGGTAGGACAAAAAAAATTTTTATTTTGGAGTCATTTAATGTTGAACCTGCGAGAAAGTAGTTTGAATAATGTGACGTGCGCGTATGATGCATATTAGTATAAATATTTATTTGTTTAGTGTATCGTGTTTAATATATGTGGTAATTAAATAAAGTAATTGCTAAAATATTCAATTAATTTTAGTTTTAATTGATAATTGAATTACCTTCAACAAACATGCTAGTAATTGGTAATCGTAATTTACTACTACTTAGAAGAGTAATTGGTAATGGTAATTGAATTATTTTTTAAAAGTATTTGCGACAGCTCTGTTTCCAGGTTTTTAGCGAGGTTCTAGAGACTTTTACCTACGACTATTCGAGGTTATAGCGCGAGCTACTATATTTATAATTAATTAAATATATTACCTTATCACTACTTTTCTTTTTAACACAACTGATGATGACTTTATTATATATGCACAATAATTTAAATTGAACTGTATATAAAAAATTAATTATTATTACTTGTTTTATGGCTAATTTTTTTATAAACATATGCACCGCTTATGCATTTGTAAATAAAGTGCCCGAAAAACATGGCGGAAGTTGGGGCATGCGCACCAAAAATGTTTAAGTATGACTAGGGCTTTAGATTATCATATATGAATATATTGCTGTTTCATTAATATTACTTATGTACTTACGTGTTAAATTGATAATCTTCCATTTTTTGAAATCCATTAAAAAAAATACTTAGCATTTCAGTCGACATTAATTTTTAATCGCATTCTAACAGAGCAACTAAATTTCGCCCTTGTAACAACAAAATAATTGCTTCTCAAAATATCTTCCTTATTCATTAAACCCAGTTATTGTTCGAAATGCATAAAATATTATAACTTAACAGCATTCAGCTCTCTATACCATAAATTATTAGACCTTGTCAAAAGGAACATAGATCCACTGTTTATATCTTCTGCATTACAATAGAGAAAGACACTACAACGATTTTTAGTGCTCAATAAATTACACAATGTTTTCTATACTGTGAAGCTTTAGTACAGGCAACTAATAAACATAATCTCGTATCATTTGCATTGTGTTAGCCAACTTTTTTAATCATATAATTACAATGCCCAAATTTTTTTCTTGTTAGAATCTTAAAATTTTTATCCAGAGGCATTACATTTTTTTTTTTTAGTCGTTAGTTTAAGTTAAACATCCCAAACTTTTAATCATATCTAATCTCTGTTTCTTTTTTCGAATGGGATGTATTTAAATTTTTTTTAGTTTACTAATAATTGGTATTGTTCTGGGTTACTCTATTGTGTTTCTCCAGAAATAGTTTTTTAATTTGGATTTGGTTTTTAATTTTTCCCTTGAGTGAAAGTCACCCTAAAATCGGTTATGTTTAGATACTATTTTTTTTTAATTTGGCTCATATTTCAAAATCCGTTACGGGAGAGGCATAGATTATTTCCTCCCTTTTAAAAAATGGTGTATAATTCATTTATTTAAGTAAAAAAAATAGTTACCAAAAACGTTATCTCCGAGGCTTGCACGAAACAACATCGCATATATTTTGGGCCCCCTTATTTACCCAAACCCCCAAAAAAGGGTCCTAGACATTTTTCTAAAATAACTTATCTTCCAACAAAATAAAATTTATTCGTTAAAAACTCATTTTGGCATCTATTTCAAGGGGGGGCATTATCATTGAATAAAAATGATAGGTGGCTATGAAAAAAATTTTAAAAGACATTAGATTTTCCTAATAACGTTAACTATTACCTAGAAATTCGTTAAAATTATATAAATGTTAGCCGAAAATTTTTACAAATTTAAAATTGGTTTTTTAACATTTAAAGGTATTTCAAAAAAATTTAACGATTTTTTATAATACGTTAAATAAGATTTGTAAGTTAAATAAACTCCATGTCAATAAAATTTTTTTTAAGCCACCATCATTTTTATTCAATGGTATTACTATTAAAATAGATGCCAAAATGAGTTTTTCAAGAATAACTTTTAATGTGTTAGGGTTTTTAAGAGTTATATCTAGAAAAAAAGCTTGTTTTTAATTCCGCATCTAACTATTTTTAAAAAAATACAAAGGGGTCACTTAAATAAGAAAAATAAAGTGCTTTAAAATTTGAAGAGTTTGACACTAAATTTTGGACACTTTGTAGAGTTCGAACTAACCAAACATAAATATTGATATTATGATACCTAATAAGTTTCCTGTTTAATTCTACTAATCAAGGAATATATATATATATATATATATATATACAGGTGAGCCTGAGTTATGTTCATTAAGTTCTGGGGAAAAATAAAGAACTTTTTGAAATTTGGGGAAAGGCCAAAAAAAATAACTTTTTAAATTTTAAAAAATTGGCAATGAAACGTTGCCAGACCCACGAAACCAACGGCCAGGGTTTAATGGAACACCCTATTTTTGTATATTCGATTCTAAAAAAATTCTAAGTAAAATTTATGAACATCTTCCTATAGCTATATCTTTGGGGGTTTTTTAAAAAACAATTATTCATTTTTAAGGAAAAAACACCCATGTTAAAAAAGTTAATATTTATGGCCTAACCAAGCCGAATACGCATTTTTTTTGGGGGTTTCCCAAAGCATGCATTTTAGATCTACATGTATAGAATATATCCTACAGGGTGTCCCAAAATTTGCATTTTTACCGATTAAATTAATTAAAACTTATTTTTTAAACACATACTGTATTTTATCTTTAATTTTGATATTAATATTTTTTTCATTTTAATTCCATTTTACCCCTCTTTTACCGTTTTTTTAAAAATAAGCAAATTTTTAAAATTTTGAGCATTTATATCTTAATAATCAAACAAAATAAATAATTTTTTCCTTATATGTAAAATAGTTTCAGAGCAATTTAAAAAACAAACCTCCCAAAGGGCCCATAGGAAATTGTAAATTTTGCCGGTGGTTTTGTGGATAGTATTTAAACACATGGAAAAAAAATTTAAAATTTTGTTTGTATTTAAAAACGAAGGCAGATGGATATAGAAACATGTATGGACATTTTGTAGGTAAATTATTGGTTAATTTAAAAATAGGATAAAATACAGTATGTTGTATTTAAAAAAATTTAGTTTTAATCATTATTAAATATTAAAAATGCAATTTTTTTGGGGCACCTGTAGGATATATTGCTATAATAGCATGTAGATCTTTAAAAACATGCATTGTCTAACCCCATAAAAAAATTTTTAGTATCCAGCTCGGTTAGCCCTAAATATTAAACCTTTTTAAAATGGTGATTTTCCCTTAAAAAAAAAGTGATTAATTTTTTTCTTAAAAACGGTAAGATATAGGTATAGAAAGATGTTAATAAAACTTCTTGAATTTTGTGTAGAACCCGAATATGCAATAAAAACCAGGGTGTTCCCTTTAAAATTTCAATGTTGCCGTTGGTTTCTGTTGATCTGGCAAAAGCTGCACTTGCCAAAAAATTTTTTTAAAGTACTTATTAGCTGTTATGACCGTGCAAATTCCCCCAAAAATTTTTTTTTTTGTTTAGAACTTTTAATAGGACCTCAACGTGAATCACCCATATATATTTTCTGTGACGTGCTAGCTTTAGAGGTGGCGCGCGCAGGGGTCACGCAAAGCCTCATTTTCAGTGTTCAATTAACAATATAAATAATGGAGATTTTATTAGAAATTTCCTCCCTTTTTTTTTATTTCTTAATAAATAAAAGTTTCGGAGTTATTAACAAAAAAATAAACAGCCTTTTTTTAACTTAATTTGTTAATAACTTTTGCAGTTTTTTCCGTGCTAAAAAAATCCTTCAAATACATTTTTCTAGACATCATTCCGAATCCAATGAGCTATCGCTGGTAGGTTTAGGAGCTTTATCTTGATTTACCACGTTTTTGAACTTTGTCAAGAAATCCTCCTTTTAGGTAGAATCTAACCCCCTTAAAAGGCAACAATACGCCTTGAAAATGTTGAGACACCCTGTTACAAATTTCATTCACCTTAAATAACAATAATCATCACACTTTACGGCCCGTTTGGAAAAAAGAAATGCGAAAAAAAGCGAAATAAAAGAGCAGCATTCGAGTCGTCGAGAATTAAAAGTTAGCGGTATTCTGTTGCATTTTTAATTGTTTGTTGGCGTTGCGTTGCCCCAACAGAAAAAAAATAATACGTTCCGCTCTTTTGTGGCTGCTGACTCTTTCGGCAGTGCCGGTCGCTTTTTTGATAATACAGTGACGTACAGGGTCACCCAAGAAGGATTGGATAGAACTATAACTTTCCCCGTATTTGAAACAAAATGTGAGGCAGCCATCATGTGTATTTCTCCTGTAGAATCCTGAAGCATAATTTAAGAAAATGATTTAAACTTTTTTTATTTATATGGAAAAGGAGGTGGGTTAAATTTGGCTTTTTTTCGCCCATAATATTCGCAAAAATTCGAAATAATTTGAGCCATTTTATTACATGTATAATAAGTCCAAGTATCTTTATTTACATTTACAATCAATTGGTGAAAAAATCAGAATGGTAAGTACCAAAAAAACATTAAAACTTGCTATTTTTATTGAATTTTTGCCATTATACACGTTTTTTGATCTTTTATTTTTAAAAATTATATGATGCGCTTTGTGCACCAGAATATTTTTTTTATCTTTAATATAACACTTAAAAAGCTTACTAACTAAATTTATTTATTTTAGTGTGTTGAGCGCATCATGAAATTTTTTAAAATTGATTGATGCGTATTATAAATAAAATAAAATGGCCCAAATAAAAACTTTGATTTTTTACCAATATGATGGGTGAAAAATGGCCGAATTTTACCCACCCCCTTTGCGATTTAAAGTAGAAAATAGAAAAAGTTAACAATAAATACCTGAAATGAAAAAACCCAAAGATTCGATATTCTATTTAATATTGGAAAATTTTCAAAAATATATATTTAGAAAATATTTTAGGAAGTATTGGAAATATATGAAAACATATAAAAATATTGGAAATTTTGTAAAGAAAACCACAAAACTCAAGAAACTAAACATTTAATGGAAAATTATAATATTAATACACTTATAGTATTTTCGTAGATTCTCCCGGGTGATTTTAAAAAACAGGTTGAGTTAAATTTCCAAAAGCAAGTATTCAAAACAAGGCAAAAAATACCCTGCTAAAATCTAAGCACAAATGGTATTTGGTAAGATAATTCCGTGAATGAAACAAACTAAAAACCAAAATAATAATTAATCAACAATATGAAAGGTAGTCGCTACTGAGCTACCGATTGACAGATCCGTAAAATTATTTTCTATTTTTTCCGATATCAAATTTCGATTTTTGACAATTTATAAGAGTTTTATTCAACATTCAAACAGCAATACCAAACAAAATAAATTAAAACAATTTTCAAATTTTTTTTCTAGCATAAATTTTACAAAAAAATAAAAATATTTTTATATATATATATAATATATTATATATATTTTTAAAAATTTTTTTAAAAAAAAATATTTTAAAATTTATTTTAGTTCATAAACGTTTTAACCCTTTTAAAACCAAAAGGTTGCACAATCTTAACAGTCTGATCTTCTGGCTCCTTGTAATATTGTGGATCATTCTAGAAATTTTTAAAAATTGCCCCCCTTTTTAAAAAAACTTTTAAATCCCCGACGGGGGGCAAAACGAAATTTTGAGAAATTCCTTTTCTATTTATTTTACTGATCATTATACTGACCAAAAAGTTAATAAAATGAATATAATATTTTAACTATTGGCTTTTATTTAGATTAACATCAAATTTAAAAATCATTTTTTTGTTTGCTGGCAAAAAAAAAAAAAATTCAAAAATTGTTTATTAAAGCAGATGCACTGAATTTTTTTTACAAATTTTTGGGACTTTCATGATAAAAATTTAACTTGAATAAAAATTGAACAACTTAAACGTTCCCTATGGCTACTAATAAACTATTATTAAAAATTAGACATAATTTTTATTAAAAAAAATTAAAATACTTATTTTTAATTTTATTTTTTTTTTAGTCAAACCCAAAAAATATTAGATGTATTCACAAATTCTCATTTTTGTAAAAGGTTCTATGAAATTTTTTTGGTATAAATCAAGGAATTTATTTTTTAAAAAACAAAAGTTCATAAAAGCGAATCCATTTCGAATGTGACTTGAATATATAGGGTATGTTATGAAGAAGTTTCAAAAATGTATTTTGGAATTTCGAGGTTTGAACATAAAAACCCTTTAGTCCAAATTTTCAATATGTATTGAAAAAAAAATATTAGTGTGAATAATATAGTTTGTTTTTTAAATAATATTTTATTTCTCGCAAATGACCCAAAAGAAGAATTTGAAATTCGGCACTAAGTATAACTTATATGCTCTTTAAAAAAAACTTGGAATCTGATTTTAAAAAATTATCGATAAGAACATATCTCAAATTAAACGGCAAGACTAAAGAGATTAAAGTTAGAGTTTTGCACTGTTAAAAGTACAGAGAAATTTGTTTAATTTTTCTACGGAAATATCGCATGATAACATGCTACTCAATCGATTATTTAAATTTCATTACCAATCAATTAAAATGTTGCTATCTAACCCTTAGAACTAAGGGTAGTTAGACATGAATCTGACCATTTATTTAAAGAATCCCCCGTCAAACGAAAAGGTACCGAAGATCCCGTGCACTGCCTCGTCAAAACCTTGTCACGACCAAAGGTTCTCACGAGATTCACGATTAACATCTACCGAGCGATCGGGAAAGACCGGTCGTTCATCGGGAGACAAAGAGCTTTCTTAGACCATTTAACTATTTCTGGTCCACTGAAGATGACCATCGACATCGAATTTGACCTGAGGATGATGTCGAATTATCGGAGGTGACTGTGCTATTTCCCTACAGGTCAAAGATCAGATTTGTTTGAAAAGAGATATTTGTTTTGGATCAACGACGTCCTTATAGATAGAATTTTACTTATTTAAAAGGCTTGAGAGTCAAAATTATTTATTTATATGTTCATTATTATTGGTCATTATGACTATACTATACTAATTATTAAATTATGCTTAAAAATTGAAGAGAAAACTTAATAGACATGAAAATATTTAAAACATAAAATAAGAAGTGTTAAAAGTATTGTATTATTATATTATTAGCTTTTCGTCCGCGTAAATCGTACTTCATTTGTTATTATTTTCTAATAAAATGGGTTTGTGAAACGACCTTCTCTGATCTACCAACCGGATAAAAAATATGTTTTATCAATTATAATATGTATACAAAAAATGTATTGCGAAAGGGTTACCCACAAATTTATGGTCAAGACTATGAATAATTTAAAATAACAGTTTTTAAAAAGTTTTATTACCCTCTGTATAATGAAAATTTTTAATTTTTTTTAAATGACAGTATAATTTTTTTTCTTCAATTTTATAAGTAACCTTTAAAATTTTTTAAATTTAAAAATAAAGAAATTATTAAAAATTTTATTTATTGAAAATTGAAAAAAAAGTAGTAGTATATTAGTACCGCCATGTAGAATAAAAAATAAGAATTAACATTATACAAGGAGTATCAAAAATGTTTATTTTTTTTTATTCACAACCGTGATCATAATTTTTAGGCAACCCATTCGCAATACATTTGTTTTTTGACATTTACATAATTCGTTTTGTAAAAAAAATAACAAATAATTAAATGGTTATATTTTTATAAACCCCTTAGGGGATAAAGTTTAAAAAATACTACCATTTTTTATTTTTCTGGGCAATCAGAAGCCTTATTACCAACCCTCATATTTACAACTTGAAAACTGACGATTTTTTTACAAACTTCTGTCCCCATGTTACCCTTTACCCCCCCCAAGGAATGTATTTCCGAAAATGTTAAGAAATATTATTTTTAATCGTAATCAATAGCCTTCATACCTATTTTTATACTTGTAAGTCTAGAAATGACAAAGTTCAATTTAAACTTTTTCCTTATATAATTTTAGAGATATTAATACAAAAATTTGATTAATTTATTATATATAAAATAAAATTTACATATTTTTATTTTTTAAAATCAAGCATGCCTTGATCAAGCATTTTTAAATTTTATAGTAGGTAAAGTAGTATTTCTAGCAAGATTTAAAAAATTTTATAAGAAATACTTGTTTAGAATTGAAATTATCCGAATACCGAATTTCATAAATAGGCCTACTTTGATTTTTACGTTTAAATTATTTACTTATTATAATATATGAATAAAAAATTAATTGGTAAACAAAACGTAAAAATCAAAGTAGGCCTATGGTTGTGAAATTCGTATTGGATAATTTTGATTCTAAACAACTTTTTCTTATAAACTTTTTATATCTTGCCTAAAATACTACTACCTACTCATAAAAAAAAATGCTCGTATCAAGGTTTTGATTTTTAAAAAATAAAATAATGCAAATTTTATTTTTAATCAAGCGGGCTGGACAAACGGCAATTTCACCCCAAAATTTTTTGTCATTTTTACGTATAAATTCTTATCCTGGGACACACTGTATATATTTTATATTTTATATATATATATATATATATATATTTTATATATATATATATTATAATAATATATATATATATATATATAATATTAATATATATATATATATATATATATATATATATATATATATATATATATATATATATATATATATATATATGTATATTTATATATTTTATCTTTATATATATATATATATATATATATATATATATATATATATATATATATATATATATAAATATATATATATATATATATATATATATATATATATATATATATATATATATATATATATATACTATATATGTGTGTCTGTATTTATAGTCGATACCGAGGTCTGGTTTGGTTGACAATGTCTGAATTTATTTTTAAAGTACCTATTTAAAGGTGATATTTAAAGGTGATATTTAAAGGTATTCAAAATCAAAAGTATACCTACGAAACTTTTCAGTAAAATGCAAATTTAAACCGAAAAAATTATTACCATCTAAAGCTAGTGAAAACCAACATTCTAAAAGATATGATAATTTCAGACAATTTTCTTAAGTAGCATTTTGTTGAAAATTTTGAAATAGGGGTACTTTATTCTTAAAAAAAAAAACAATTTTTGGGACACCCTGTATACAGTTTTTAATTTCTTCAACCGACAATCGTATTTTCGCAGCAAGCAAAACCTTTTATAAATGATTACTTCTCCTTAAAAAATGAAATTTTTGGTCCGTTTGCCCTTTTGCTACCCCATCGCCGGACATACTGTATAATTTATATATAATATATATATATTTTATATATATATTTAAAACGTCCTTTTTGATTTAAAATATTTAATGGTTCTACATCACTTTCAACCTATAGTATGCGTTTATTCGTTACTTTTTATAGGTATCTAAATACATTATTTTTCTTCCTGTTACAGGTTCCCCTCCGCTTACAGGAACCGGTACCCTACGTATTATAGTCCAGGATATCAACGATCACAGTCCGGAATTCAAGAGACAGTCGTATTACGCAACAATCAGAGAGAATTCTCCAATAGGAACCTGGGTGCTGACAGCAATGGCTACCGATAAAGATATTGGACTTAATGCGAAAATCAGATACAGTCTATTGGGAGATAAAATTGAAGGTGAGATAGTTATTATAAACCGCCCTCGAGACATAACTCCTTATGGAAAAACTGAACAAATAATAACCATGAACCATTTTTTTCATAATTTTTACACATTTTATTTTTCCTTAGTTGCATCACACCAATTATCATAATTTTGACGATTATAGGAGAGTTTTATAATGTATTTTCTTTTTAGGTTTTAAAGTAGATCAAGATACCGGCGTGATTACCACCAGTGGAATTCAAGATAGAGAAGAGACAGAGTCCTACTTTTTTACCCTAATGGCCCAAGATTGCTCGGCAACTGAACCCAGAGCGACTGCCGTAAATTTAACTATTACTGTCCTGGACGAGAATGACAATTCCCCAGTTTTTTCTATGGCTAAATACGAGGTATTCATTTTTCATTATTAGACTAACGGCTGAGTGATGATCGCGTTGTTAAATTAATCAATGGACTTAGCAATTGTTAAAAGTTAACAACGGTTTAGAATGTTTAACAAAATGTCAGATTTTGACAGGTTGCCTACTAAAATTTTAATAACACTGACAATGACGTTTTGTTAAACATTCTAAACCGTTGTTAACTTTTAACAATTGCTAAATTTAACAACGCGATCATACTGCCGTAAGCCATCTGTAAAAAAAAATAAAAGCTGTTGGATATACGAGGAGGCAATAATGTTTTTGCTAAAAACCCTTCAGAAGGATGTATAAGTATAACAAGAATCCAAACATATTTCCTCCCAAAAAAGTCAGGAACATTTGTTAAATAGAAAAAATGTGAAAGAAAATGGAAATATGCATTTTTTTATTTAATTCGCTTTTAACAATTATTTATAAGTATTGGTCGTAGAGAAAAATTGTAGAGGAACAAATGTTTCGTAACTAATTTCCCTATAAGATGGGCTTGGTAAGAAATCGTAAAACTATAACGCTTATTGAAAAATAGCTACAAACCAAAAATGGAAAAAATAGTTTTTTGCAGGGATTTTTTGAACTTTTAAATTTCTCTGATGACTTTCATATTCAGCCATAAAAAATTTTGTAGTGCCATATTTCAGTGTATGTCGTTCGTTCGTTAGAAGTCGTTTCGTTAGAAAAAAATGCATTTTTTTAATTTTGTATATTTAACAAATATTCCGGAATTTTCTAAGAGAGAGCATATCTTAATTTCTTGTTATATGATGAATGTCCAGTTCCTCAAGTGAAACCAGATAGTGTAATAACATTTTAGTTTACCATCTCGACAATATTTTTGTCCAGTTCATGAAAGGATATACCATTTTTCCACTTGGTAAAACGGGACGGTATTACAGCATCTGGACACAAAAATCATCCACTTCCTGTACTGTATATTTGGCATTTATCTATTTACTGTAATACAATGCAATAATCCAACATTTTTGGTTAGTTGTGGTTAGTTTTTCCGTGTAATGTTGATCAAGAAGCGTATAAAAATTATGTTTGATATTAAACATTTTTGCTTTAGTAGTTCAACATAATGTTCATGCCATTCAAAACATCGACGACTAATTGTTTCACTAAGTGGACAAATGCCAAATATACAATACATGAACTGGATGATTTTTGTGTCCAGATGGTGTAATATTGTCTCGCTTCTCTAAGTAGAAAAATTACATGTCCATTTCATAAACTGGGCATAAAAATTGTCCAGATAGTAAAATAAAATAGTATTACACTGGTTCCACTTCACAAACTGGACATCCAGTTCACGAAATGGACAACTACGCCAAGTGGATGAAATATACATTGTTTTAAGCGGTTTTTAACAACAACATGCCTGCCTCCTCATACAACGAAACCAAAAATGGATAAGGCTTGCTGTATGACATCAATAATATTAACTTCGTTAATTTTTAAGAACTATTAATAAATCGTTGCCAGTATTGTCTTAGTTAACAGAATCTCTGTTTTATTTTTAGGTATATATTTCCGACCAAACCAAAGCCTCAGAATTTGTCTTTGGAGCCAGAGCAACCGACTTAGACGCAGGCTTGAATAGCAAAATCACATACACACTCACCGGAGAGCATGCCTATAACTTTACCATTAATGGAGATACGGGAGTAATACGTGCATTGTATGATCTACAAAGATCATCAACGAGAGTGTTCAATTTAGAAATTGAAGCCAAAGATGGAGGAAGTCCACCGAGAAAGACAAGCACTGAGTTACGGGTATGACATTTTTTATTAAAAGTTATGAGTAGGGCCCGGATTTCGAAACGAGCTTGTTCCCTATACATTTTTTATGTCTGGTAAATTCATTGGCGTGCGTATTAAAAACATATTAAATAAAATAAATTTTAAAAAATGTGAAATAAAAACATAACAGGAGTGTTTTACAATTTATTTGCATTACATGATATAACTAACGTCTTTTCAAAGTTGGTTTCAGTAAAATTAGTTCTTTTATAATTTAAAATATGTCAATATGATTTTTTGTACATACAATTTTAATTTCTCACCAATTTTATTAGGAACAGATTTAAGCTCGTTTATAGTAATTTGAAATACGTGAAATGAAGGCACTAGGGGAACATTTTGTTTTTATAACTGTTCAATCACATTCGGAAGATATCCAAAATTTTCAAAAATAAATTCTAAACCAGATTTAACATTTGGTGCATTTATAACTTCTTTACTTTTTTTCACACTTAAAGCATCATCTTGTAAACTGTCGATTACATTTTTTACCACATTATAATTTATATGGTAATATGTTAACTGCTGATAGCCATATTTCCCCTTGTAATAGCAGGTTGTGGCGGTAATGCGACATTAGGTCACATATCTTTAAATTTCGTAATACGCGCAGGTGGCTTAGGAAAGCAATTTGGGAAAATGTTCTTTTAACTGTCTTCCTGCATTCAGTATATATGCAGCACTATCCGAAAGAAACAAAACCCCAATTTTCTGAATAATAGTGACTGACAGTAGTAAAGTAATACTTTCTACTACAAATTTTGTTATTGTCTTACTATTGGCTTTAAAAAGAAATTTACTGTTAATTAAATATGAGTTTTCAGGTTCGTGATAATTTAAAGGTGCAACTATAATATTAGTAACATAATATCTTTCCTTGATATCAGTGGTTTCATCGACACTAAACCATAACTTTTTTCCTTCCAGATTGTGTCGTATTTTGTCCATAGTTTTTAAAATGGACCTTATCAACATAGTTTCATGCAGAGTTGATTCGTCTGGTACTTTTCTGTGGTGGTATTTTTTCCAAAAATGTGCTCGTGGACCAATTATTTATTTTATGAAGAAGAATATCAGCTGCAATACAATCTTTACACAATCCATGCAGAATTATGCGCTTGATACATAATGTTCTCGTTCTGTAAATGTTGGGAACCTTTAACATGTCGCTCAATTTGATATGGCTTTGTACAAATAAATTAAGAATTATAAATTCTGCACCAAACTCCAACTGCACCATTTTCTTAAGCCAGTCAATAAGCCTGATTTGAAAATCTTGTTCAGTTTAATGCTTCCAAAACACAGACAGGTTCGCTGCCTCAAAAAAAGTCTATCAATGCTCATCCATTACATATTTATTCTTGTCGGTGTTACTTTTAAGAATAACCTTAACTGGCACAAACACATTACATCCATAGCCTCAGCAGCTTTAAAAAAGCTTGTATTCCTCTTTCGAGCCAAAAAGTATTTTTTTCCAATTTGTATACCCTTAATGTATCCCAAATTAGACCTTCTTCAGAATATTGTTCTTATGTCTGTGGAATGGCGTCTCCTACTACTCATTCAGAGAAGAGCTGTTCATGTTATAAATAATTCCACGCTAATAGAAAAGCTTCGTCCTCTTGCCCACCGACGAGCTGTAGAGAGTCTGTCGCTCTTCTTTAGGTATTTTCACGGCTTCTGCTCAGAGGAGTTCCAGTATAATACCTCCTCTGGCAGCAACACTTGGTGCAACTTTTATGCATCCTTTTACTTTTTAACTAGAGAGGCCCCGAACTTCCTGCTTTCGTAGTTCCTTCATCGCTAGGGTGTCCAGACTATGGAAACTGCTACCCGCAAAAGGTTTCCCTTCTTCTTCCAGTCTCCAAATATTTAAATCCCGTGTGAACAAACTCCCTCTCACCACACTTAAGACACCCACGGTACGTTAGTGCTTGGACCACAGCCTTCGTGGACTGTCCAAAGATAAAAAACACCTCTTTCACTTTCAAATAAAAAATTAGAATATGGAAGGAGCCACTCCAACTTCATTTTTTTAACTTGCACTCATTATTTATTTGCCTGTAAGCGACTTACACCTATTTAAATATAACAAATTATTTTGGCCCAAATATAATATGATTTACCCCTTGATTTACCCTATGTAACGGAACTGGTTTTTACAAGTTCACAACAAATAGGCCCGGAGAGTTTCCGTACTGCACTTGGAGAGTTGCATTTCCGCCTGTTTGTGGGGTTAATTGCATAAATATGAACCCTAATAGAGGTGCAATCAAATATTTTTAAATTTATAATGACAAAAAGTCTATTTTAATTTATTTCATATAATTTATATAAAAGCATTATAAAATATCAAAGTTTAATTCTTTTGTTGTTGCAAAAACGCCTCTAAATTTTTTACTATTGCCACGGCTTTTGTATTATTCTACAAGAAATCATACCGAATAAAAATACCAAAATAAAAACCATTAATACCAAAGAAAGTGAGTTATTTATTGTATTTTTATTTGGTATATTCTATATAAATTTCAGCTCGAAATTGTAATGGTTTTTTATCGATGTCCGGTCCCTAGTTATGAGTATTTTGAAAAAATATGGTAAATTTTTATTGTAGGAAAAATTTTCGAAACTTGTTTTTTTTTTTTTAGGTATATCTAAAACCTGATCACCAATTTCCAAGATGGAACTCACCGGGAAAAACGCATTTCACCTTGGCGGAAAATGTGGAGGAAGGAAAGGTTTTCGCAAAATTCAAGCTATTTCTCCCAAGAAAGGTCCTAGTGGAGATGTTAAATATGCCATAGCAGGTAATTTATTTTGTTTACCTCATTGATTTGTTGTAGAAGTCAATGGGAACTAAATCTGGCAAATAGAATGGATGTTATCGTCTTTAAGACTTGTACGACCACGTTTTAATTTAGCAGCCCATCTTTCACAGTTCTAATTAAAGACGAAGAATCGTTATACCCTTTTAAATATCGATTTTTTTGCTACTACACCTTCCAAAAATAAGAATTTTATGCTGCAAGATATTCAATTTCCAACTTAAAAATATTCGATGACACTGTCAAGTTTAAACAGCTGTAAATCAAGGAATAAGTTGTGAGATCTACATAAAACATCACACGTGTTTATAAAAAAGTAAAACCATGTTTAGGAAAATAAAGTGTCGAACCTAATAGCGTCATTTCTTATTGATCGATGAAAGTTGTTGAACAAGTAGTTAGTATGAATTTGTTTTAGGTGGTAATGTTGGAGATTCTCTCAAAATCGACCGAAATTCTGGAGAAATTCAAATTGCCGGCAAGGGATTAGATTATGAAACAGCCAAAACCTACGAAGTCTGGATTGAAGCCCAAGATAGTGATATTCCTCCCTTACGTAGCGTTTTACGTCTAACGATTAACGTTACTGACTATAACGATAACCCTCCCGTTATGAAAAACCAACTCTATAATGCCTCAGTAAGTACAATTTAATTCAATGATACACTTATTGCTCAATCGGGGATTCCTTGGTCAAAATAGACAAAAATATTATATAAACTTCCCGTAGACATAATAGAATTTGAGAAAGACGGATAAATATTAAAAATATTTAGTTTAAAAGTACTTTTTTAACTGAATATAGTTTGAAATTAGTTACCTACTTGTTTTTTGCTAACCATATATATTTTTTATTGAAGGTGATGGAAGAAGAATCGCCTCCTATACTGGTAGCTCAAATCAATGCTACAGACTTGGACTCTGGAGAAAATGGGCAGATAACTTACAAATTGCTGGACGATTTTGATGAATCGTTCGAAATAGACTCTAACAGTGGTGAAATATATACACAATCAAAGTTAGACAGAGAGAGTATATCTAGCTACGAGCTTACTGTTATTGCTGAAGATCAGGTAAGCTAGTACAGGGCATTGTCATATTTTTGCTACGTTTATATAAAGAGTTTCAGGATAAAATTAAAACTTGAATGAAAAATTTATTGAGTTAACTCTCTTTTCTTAGGGTGTACCTCAGCTTAGTGGCACAGCAACTGTTCTAGTTACAGTCTTGGACAAAAACGATAATCCACCTCGATTTACTCGTTTATTTAGTGTTAACGTTACTGAAAATGCTGAAATCGGATCATTTGTGATCCGCGTGACCAGTTCTGATCAAGATATTGGTGAAAACGCTAATGCTACTTACAGCTTTACTGAAAACCCAGGTGAAAAGTTCAAGATAGATCCGGTCAGTGGTAATGTCACAGTAGTGGGTAAGTATTTTTAAATACAAAATGTCCCTACATTACTCTGTAACTCTGTAAGACAAACATCCATCATCCATCCAAAATATCTATTAGAAATATCTCGCTTGTCAAAAATTTTACGCCTTTATCGACTCTGCTAAAAATGACATTTGTTTGGAATATCATACTTGTCAAATTATTGTATAAATGTTTTTTCATGATTTTCACAGTCAAAACTTCTCCTATCTAAGTCGGTAAACCAACTACGTGCTGTACAAACATTGCTAGTAAAATAAATAAGTTTTTTTTTTAACCCAGTGTAACATTTTGTGATTTATCTGAAGCATTTGACCATATTTATTACAAATTCATTCTTCTTTAGGTTATTTGGACAGAGAACAACAAGATGAATATCTCCTTAAAGTAGCCGCCGTAGATGGCGCTTGGAGGTCAGAAACGCCTCTAACAATCACCATTCAGGATCAGAACGATAATGCTCCGAGTTTGAACACTCCTACTACAGTTTTAACTTTCCTGAGCTACAAAGGGACATCGTGTTCGTGGGGCAAGTGATTGCTACAGATCGGGATAAGCAAGGACCCAATTCGGTGATAAGCTACAGCCTACAACAGCCGTCGGATTTATTTACTGTCGATCCTGCTTCTGGAGAGATATT
The DNA here is from genome assembly GCA_019359885.1 of Listronotus oregonensis. Lineage (NCBI taxonomy): Eukaryota > Metazoa > Arthropoda > Insecta > Coleoptera > Curculionidae > Listronotus > Listronotus oregonensis. Next base: position 54,800 of record JAHBCN010003835.1, read on the forward strand.
TAGTAAACAAAGTATACGGTAAGTTTTAGTTAGTTCTGGTTAGTAAATTGATAAATGTTCCTATTAAAAGTATTTAATAAAAATGGTTTCTTAAATTTTAGATATAAATACACCCAAATGGAATCATCCCCCGAGAACACCTACTCTCTAACGATCCTTGCCACGGACAACGGTAAACCACCGATGTCCTCCGAATGCATGGTCACCATCAATGTTGTAGACGCAAACAACAACGCCCCCAAGTTCGAACAACAAGAGTACCTTTCACCAGTTCCCCAAGACGCGGTACCTGGACAACAACTTCTACAGGTGGTCGCCAAAGACGAGTTTGATGCGGGCGTGAACGCTGAGATCGAGTATTCTATCATTGGAGGGAATAGTTCGAATTATTTTGATATTAATAAAGTTACTGGATGGATTTCTTTGAAAGAAAAGGTAAGTATAATCTCTCTTCTCAACATAAAACTGCTTGATGAATCAGAAATAATTTCTTATGATGGGCACTATGATTTATTGTTCTATTTAGGTTGTATGCCTATAAAGGGTGTTAAATAAAATCCCCCATCTTAATATATTGTTTTATTTTTTTTAGGTACATGATGTAGGTTCCCTTTACACTCTACGTATTCGCGCTACAGATAAGGGCATTCCACCCCAAATGGACGAATCAACAGTAACCATCATTGTAACTGGTGAAAATCAATACACGCCCGTGTTTAACGCTCTCAGCTATCAAGTAATAGTACCGAAAACGAACCATTGGGTTCGACCATACTGGTTGTGAATGCCACTGACAAAGATAGCGGACCTAATGGAATGATTAGATACGAGATATCGGCTGGGAACGAGAAAAAAGATTTTGCAATCGATCCTATAAGTGGAGCGGTGACCATTCTTCAGCCTCTGGACTACGACACTGTTCAGTCTTATCACTTAAATATAACTGCGCAAGACCTCGGGTTTAAACCTCGAAAAGCAACGGGAATTCTTGCTATAATTTTGACGGATATCAACGATAACAGTCCAGTTTTTAACCAGACCTTCTACGATGCTCACTTATCAGAAAATAAGCCTCCAGGAACATTGGTGTATCAAGTAGTCGCCACTGACATTGACTCTCCCAAAAATGCTATTATTCTCTACTCCATATCGGAAGGTCACGATAAAGAGTTCTTCTCCATAGATCAGAAATCTGGTAGAATCACGTCAAAATTCTCCTTTGACTACGAGGAAAAGAATCTTTATATCCTCAACGTTATAGCAGCAAATCCGGACTCCACAATGTTTGGAGAAACAGAGGTTAGGGTACACATCTCAGGAGTGAACGAGTACTATCCGAAATTCATTCAATCGGCGTTTCACTTTGATGTCTCTGAGTCGACTGAAATTGGTACCAAAATTGGCACAGTATTGGCTACAGATCAGGACTCTGGTGACGACGGAAAAGTATATTATCTTCTAGTGGGTAAGTATTTTTGTATTTAGTATTAAATCTCTTATAACTTATGAGTTTTTATTTATTTAGGTTCAAGCAATGATAGAGGCTTCGTCATCAATAGCGAAACTGGCGCCATCAGCGTCTCTAGAAATCTCGACCGCGAGACTCAGAGTCGCATAGTCCTTACAGTAATGGCTAAAAACGCTGGTGGTATCCGCGGAAACGACACCGATGAAGCACAAGTTATAGTAACAGTTCAAGATGGTAACGATCCACCGGAATTTTTACAGACTCTGTATGAAGCTGAGATATCTGAAGCTGCAGCTGTCGGCACTAAGGTAGTAACAGTAAAAGCAGTTGATAAGGATGTCAGGTACCAAAATAACCAATTTAGCTACTCTATTATTGGGGGAAACATCGAGCAAGGTTTTAAAATCGATCCACAAACCGGGGATATTCAGACTTCCAGGGAGTTGGACCGTGAAACGATCCCTATGTACTCTTTGATTGTTGGCGCGATAGACACAGGACTACCACCCCAAACTGGCACAACTACTGTAAAGATAAATATTTTGGATATAAACGATAACGGACCTATTTTCGATCCGCCACAAGTGGTCGGAAAAGTTTTGGAAAATGAACCGGCTTTCACGAAAATTATGACTCTGAGTGCAAAGGATCCGGATCTTCCTCCAAATGGCGCTCCTTTACTTATAAGCTGGTGGGAGGAAAGCATAAAGACTATGTGAAAATCGATAAACATACAGGAGTTGTCGTGACTACAAAGAGCATTGATAGAGAGGTTAGTATTATTAGTTATTAAAATACAGTTGTCCCTATATACGTATAACGGGTGACAGTGACTTATACTTGGAGAGGGGTAGTGGATGAGTTAATATTTTGTGTAATCAGATATTCATTTTGAATATTATAACATTTGCCTGTGATTTCCGCTTTAACTGTAAATTTTATTATTTTAAATGAGACACACTGTATTTTTTCTGAATTTAAATTCTACAAGCTATTCCGATATAAAACCTGTATTATATCTTATATCTATATTTGTTAGTTTTCAAGAAAATGGCGATTGAAAGTGCCCAAAGACCGCACATTACAGATTTATGGGAAAATAAAAGGGTCTATATCTAAAAAATTATTGAACTTAAATAAAGGTCTACTACCATACTTCCTTCAAAATTCATTGCTCTTACTATCTATCAAAAAAAATTAAAATGCAATATCAACACGCGTTATTAAATATAAAACAATATTTGTATTCCTTTTTAGGTAACTCCGGAACTAAATATCATCGTTGAAGTAGAAGACAGCGGTTCACCAAAAATGAAGAACCAGCATCCCGTAAAGATCATAATTCTAGACGAGAACGATTCGGATTCTTCCCCCAGATCCGTTCATGTAGTGGTGTATACATTAAACGGAGAATTCCCCATCGGCAATATCGCAAATGTCCATCCAAACGATCCTGATCTTACTGGCGACTATAAATGCAAGATCATGCAGAAATCTGCATCGTCTGAGATTCTTAGTATTCCTTATGGTTGTGATCTGCATGCTTCCAAAGCGACACCTGGACTGGGATACTCTTTGTCAGTTTCAGGGCATGATGGGAAACATAATGCCGTTGTATCTAGTGTTACGGTATGTGACATTTTATTTTAAATTAAAAACACGTTAAATCCCTTCCTATGCGTATTTAAGAACCACCTACTTAATATCTAAGCTAGGCCTAACCTATTTTTTTTCCTATTTTTTTAGGTGGAATTCATTGCTTTTGATAACTTAACTGTAGAAAACTCTGTGACTGTATTAGTCAAGAACATATCTGCGGCTAGCTTTCTGGCTCACAACTATGCCGGATTTCTAGAAACTATCAAAAATACGCTCAATAGAGATGAGACTCTAATTTTATACAGCCTATTTGAAGGAGAACATGGGCTGGAAATAACTATGGCTATAAAGAGCGGTTCCACATATAAAAGTCAGTTTTACACTAAAGAAAAACTGCAGAAGAAACGAGAATCGTTAATAAGTTTGTTTCAGACTGAGGATATTTTGCTGGGATACTCTCCATGTGGCGAAGAGACATGTGAAAATGGTAAGTACTGTCTTAGGCTATTGACTACATACTTTAGAAAGTTTTATTATTTCATACGTTTAATTGACCCTGAAATATAAATTTCATTTAAAGGGTTGCATTTTTGAGATAGGGGTGAACTTTTCAGTTTTTTATTAATTTTAACTCGCGTAAACATGTATTAAATATTTAGTTCAGTAAACGAAATTGTGGACCTGAAGATCGGGTTGGGCCGTCACATTTTTTACTTGAGCCAAAATTAGTTTTGGCTCGATATTTTAACCCTCCTATCAATCTGTCCATATTTTTTTATAAAGAGTAACTTTTGCAAATCCTTTTGGATAATGGGGCTTTGAAAGGTGTTGAATATATTCCAAAAGATTCAATAAATATTTTTTGTGTATTTTTATAATTAATGTGTTTTTCTTAGGACGGTTTTTTGGATTTCCGGAGTTTTTAAAAATGCTTGATTCTATCGGGAATTAATAGATAATCAAGGATCATAATAATATTGGCTTTTAAGGCACATCATTCAAAAGCTTAGATTGCCCCCTCTTCAACGAAACTCTTCCTTTTTTTTCCAAGTTTTTTAATTTGTCGGAAAAGCGAGAAAATTCTTACCCCAATGAGAACTCGACATTTTTTTGATGATTACTTTCTCTTTGTGCTTATATTTTCGTGGTTAACAATTGTATCAAACTAAAGATCACATTCTGACCTTTTCATCAACATATATATCAAGTACTTTATTACCGACGAAGCTGCAAGTCAGCACTTATATCGGATGTATTTACAAGTGCAGCATTGGCTCGCGAACGAACAGCCGCCAAAAGAATGGGGGTGGAAATGTACAGGCGATGAATTATTACCGGTCCAGACGACAAAAGAGCCGGCACATCCGGACCTGTTGAAAATGATTTCTTGTCAGTGTAAGATGGACTGTAACAAGCAATGTTTATGTATGAAAGCAGAACTAAAGTGCTCGATTATTTGTGGTTCATGTCATTCAGACCCGTGTTCTAATTACAAGAATATAGAAAATGAAAATATAATCGTACCCGAACAAGCAGAGGAAGGAGAAGAAATAGATGCAGGTAAAAATAGAGAGACAGGAGTAGAGCCAGAGACAAAAGGGCAAAAGGAAGAGACAGAAGAAGAAAGAGACCAAGAGAAAGAAAAAGTGGAGAGAATAGACCAGAAGGAGATTGATGATGCCAACCAGGAATATGCATCCGAGACAAGCATGATGGAATGGTTATTAAGTGGTTAATGTTTAGCCCCATTTTCGTTAAGGGGAGCTCAAAGGCTTATACCGACAAAAATAATCACGTTTCCAACACCAAAAGTTGTTGAAGATCATTTTTAGAGGTACGTTCATCGCCGTAATAATTTCGTGAATAGGAAAATAAGTGATGGCGCCATCTACAATTGGTTTTTGCAGTTTAAAACATGTAGATCACTGTATCTCCAGACTTCTTGTCCCAGAATTTGATAAGAAAGTGCCATATTTTTAGATTCCGAACACTCATGATTTTCGCAACCCATTTTTGCAAGAAGTATTAGGGTAGCAAAACAAATCATACAGACCATTAGTTAGGTACTGAACTGCTCTTCATTTCTGTCCAAACCCGAAATCTCTAAGTGTCATATTTCGTCAAATGTTGATCAAAAACGGATTTTCAGGCTCTTAAGGACCATTTTCAGGCCTTTGCGGACATTTTTCTATCTATGATATTTTCAAAGGTTAATGTACACATTGATACCTGTAAATTAAAAAAAAATGTGACGGCCCAACCTGATCTTTAGGTTTGGGGTTATTCCGGCCTTCATTTACTGAACTAATATAATTTTTACAGGAGGCATTTGTACCGAATCACTCACCGTTAAGAAAACAACCAAAATCACCGACAGTCAGAACCTCATCTTCACTTCCCTCTCGTCCTCCACGAATACAACTGCCAATGTATGGACGGGTTCATTGGACCAACGTGCACCAAGAGGCAAGATCCCTGCTTGCCCAATCCTTGTAAAAACAACGCGCAATGCAGAAGGCAAGGGTTTAATTATCAATGTGTTTGCCCACATAACAAAGATGGGAGACATTGCGAGCTTGAAAGGGGCGATGTTTGTTTGGAAAATCCATGCCAGAATGGTGGAACTTGTAAGGAAAGCCCTGATGGATCGAGTTTCTTCTGTCTGTGCCGGTATGTTCATTTAAATTTAATTCTTCTTTAAAAATGCTAACTATGCTTAAAAAGGTAAAATCTCTAAATGATGATGACTTTAAATTTTGTAGATCTGGGTATAGAGGCAACCAATGTGAAGCTCTGGCAGACTCTTGCAGGCCGAATCCTTGTTTACACGGTGGCCTGTGCGTAAACCTTAAACCTGGCTACAAATGTAGCTGTACCGAGGGTAGATACGGTAGACATTGCGACAAATCTACTTACGGCTTCCAAGAACTATCCTACATGATGTTCCCGTCTTTGGACGCCACTACGAATGACATTTCTTTCGTTTTTGCCACGACAAAGCCCGACTCTTTGTTGATCTACAACTATGGATCGCAAACTTTGGGCAGAAGTGATTTTGTAGCAATTGAGTTGGTTAAAGGAAGAGCTGTCTTCAGTTTTGGAGGTAAGAAAATACGAGGTTATATTTTTCTACAATATATTTTACTCTAGGCACTACATCTTAGTGATTTTTCTTCTAAAGTTGCTAAAATTTCTAATGACCAAAAAAGAAATATAAAATTATATTGTATTTCGTATTTTAGGTGCTCGGACTGCGATAACATCCATAAACGCCATAGGGAAGCACAGTGACAATTTAGCGGATGGAAACTGGTACAAAATTACGGCAACGAGGAACGGAAAAGTGATTTCCTTAAATGTTGGGAGCTGTAACGATAACGGTGATGTTTGTGAGGACTGTAGACCGAACGACGAAAGCTGTTACACTGAAAATAGTGGAGATACTGGGTAAGATATATGTGTAAACTCAAATAATATATTGGTTAGTAGTAGGGATGGTAGGAACAGGGTTTTTAAAGATCGGTTTTTAATACGTATCGGTAGTTAGTTCATATAAATTCGCCACAAGATTTGAATGGCTTATAAATTTGACGATTTTAAAGAATCCGATTCCTTATTGTAATTCATATTTTGTAACGATGTACTGTACTTTCTTATTTCCAGAACATTAAATTTCAACAACAAACCCCTTCTAATTGGCGGTCTGAACAATCCAGATCCGGTTTTGGAACGTCCTGGACAAATCCACTCGGATGACTTTGTCGGATGCGTACACAGTGTATCAATAAATGGCCGCCAACTAAATCTGAGCCACCCCATTCAGTCGGAGGGATTGAAAACAAGTGTAGTAGAAGCCAGAGCTGTAGTAAAGGAGTTTCAGTGGATCCTTGTGGAGGTATATTAAAGAAATACTATTAATATTAAAGTTTATTAGATAAATTGATTTTGTAGCTCTTAATTATGTTAATGAATGTAATTTTTATTTAGTTTTTTTAATTTTTTGTAGGTTTTGGCACATGTATAGATCGCTGGAGTCACTCACGTGCTCCTGCGGAAATCACCTCTTGGCCCCGAACTGTCAAAGCGCTCTGCAACCAATCAGTCTAAGCGATGGTGGTTTTATAGAATTCTCCATTACCAAAAAACACAAGAGGATGCAGTTACTCGAAAACATGTATTTTGGCAGCACCTTATGGCATCACCAACGAAGTATCCGGTCCGCCGACTCCTCGGAAATACGCAGTGGATTCGGAAGAAACACCAGATCAACAGTATTCGTGAAAGCCATAAGTACTCCAGATAAAAGTATCAGTTTGATGTTTAGAACGGTAAAATTAAATGGACTTCTCTTTATGCCACGTCCAATAAGCATTACACATCTGTGGAGCTTGTCAACGGCCAGATCGTGTACACAAGTAAGACTTCATCGAGAGTGAACATGACTGGAGTCCACGATTCGGTTACGGACGGGACGTGGCACAATTTGACATTACATATGCGTTCTAGAAGCCTTCAAGTGCTATTAGATGGTGACCGAATAGGTGAAGAGCTTGATTCAGCAGGCGTTCATGATTTTCTTGATCCCTATTTATCATACATGTCGATAGGAGGTGTCCAGAGAGCTGTCTACTACGTAAATAACAGTTTCCCCGAATTTTTCGAAGGATGTTTGTCCAATTTTACAGTAAATAGGGAGATACAACCATTTAATGGATCAGGAAGCATATTTTCTGAGGTTATTACAAAAGGAAAGTTTGCTCAGGGATGCAGTGGTCTCTTAGGTGTAGGAACCGCAGCTATCCAGGATCCCCTTAGTATTGGCATAACCTTGGTAATAGTATTTTTCGTTGTCTTGTTGGTAGCCATACTAGTGTCGTTCGTCGTCTTCAGACTGAGGAAGCAGTACAAAGAAAAAAGTGGTAGTCCTAATAGTCCGAACGGCATTCATTCGAAACAAAATGGAGGACCCAATTTGGGAGCAGGCCTTAACTCCGTAAACCGATAACGTCCTCAGTAGAGGACTACATGGCATAGAAAATTCCATGAGTTATCACACTGACGGAGATGTGATACGTGGCATTGGAGGACACGGATTAGTCGGACCTGAACTATTGCCTAAAAAGTTTAAAGAGCGGGATATAATGCAAGGCAACGACCCGCCCCGTCCTCAACGTCCAGACATCATAGAAAGAGAAGTCGTCACAAAGTCTCCACCAATGCGCGAAGATCATCATCCACCACCACCACCCTCCTCGAATCACACTCACGATCACGTTAACAATGACCTTAACTCGGAAATGCCCGAGCATTACGATCTGGAAAACGCGAGTAGTATAGCGCCATCTGACATAGACATTGTGTATCATTACAAAGGATTTCGGGAGGGCGGAGGGGTGAGAAAGTACAAGGCGACACCCCCTAATGTAGCGGGATATCATCATAAGCATGGAGTTACCAATGCCAGGCTCAGCATAGACATTCGCCGCATCATCCTACAGGGTAAGTAGTTACTGTTTTTTTCCACAGAGGGCTTTATTTCTTTTATCTTTTAAAGAAAAAATAATATTTGAACCGGATATATTAGATATACATTTTTTTAGTTTTCCCCATCGTGCTCCACCAGTAACAACGCCTACCAATAGAGGGCATCAGTCAACCCCGCTAGCCAGACTTAGCCCTAGCAGCGAGATGTCTGCTCAACAACCCAGAATTTTGACATTACACGACATCAGCGGAAAGCCGCTTCAAAGCGCCTTATTGGCTACTACGTCGAGTAGTGGGGGAGTGGGAAAAGATGTGTTGCATAGCAACAGTGAAAGAAGTTTAAATAGTCCTGTTATGTCACAACTTAGCGGGCAAAGTAGTAGTAGGTATGTAAAAAGTTTTACGTTATTTTATAGATAATTTTATTTAATGTATCCTATGATTTTTTTTATTTTAATTTTTGCTGTCTTTGCAGAAAAGTAGCTGCTCCCCCTCCCGTTACCTCTACCTCACCCGCCATGGGTCTCACCGCAGAAGAGATCGAAAGACTGAATCAAAGACCGAGGACCTCCAGCCTGGTGTCCACGCTAGATGCTGTTTCTAGCAGTAGCGAGGCACCCCGTGTAGGAGGTACCAATCATTTGGTAAGTTCTAAAACGATATCCTGCGCGGCTTACCATATTAGATATTGTTTGGCGACGGATGCCAAACATTTTTTTGAGGTGTGACACTATAGGGTAAAAAATCGAGAAATTGAAGAAATTGTGACACTATAAGAATAAAGACATGAAAAATTTTTAAAATATTGTTTATTAAGAGTAATGTTAGCAGTATGAAATAATGCATCACATCTCCACTTTTATTGAACAAATTCAACGATTGTTTAAAATCAAGTATTATATACATATATAGTACTGTTATTAAAGATCAATTTAGTACTATGGCTTTAGGCCCTCTGAACTCACCCAAATAATTAATACTCAAATAATTGAAATACTGATAGAACATCCGTACATGACACTGTTTACGTTATACTATTCTAAAAACTATTTAATTGAACCAAATTCCCTAAAACTCGAAATTTTTAAGAAGACTCATTTACTATTTGGAATTAATTGTATTAAGGCTGCTAATGCCTTTCTGTGGCATAAATCTTCTCGCCAGAAAAATCAATTTAAATCCAATTCTGATCGGAAATGACATTTTTGAAATCTTGAAAAGTGATTGGAGCAATCCAATCTTGTAAAAACCCGAAGAACATGTTTAAGTATTTCTTAAGTTAAATTTATGAGCTTTGGTACATGTCGATTGAATTTTCAGATAATATGGTTTTGTGAAACTAAAGCTGATACTTTCACTTGGGGAACTTGAGACCCATAGGGAAGGTCAATTACCCACCCCAACCTTAAATTCTCGTCGCCCGGACTCATGACTTTCGGTACGGTTGTCTATTTTATATTAGATTTGTGCTGACTGTTTTAAAGTATTGTTCTACATGTTGGTAAACGTTGACACAAAAAACTACATTTATGCTGATTATTTCTGTCATTTAAATATTGTTAAAAGCGCTTACTGTATTATGATCATCTTGCTAAAGATTGACACTCAAAGGACCCCACCATTTACATTGAAATCTTGTCTACAGTGAAATGTTGTGAAAATCTAGGATTAGATAGATTAAATCATGCTAAACAAGACATTTCCTTTGGTCCAGGGCCAAGGTTATAAGCTCTTAAAGCCAAACGAGATAGCCTCTACTCTACCAGAACAAAAGAAATTCTAGAGGGACTTTATACCTATAGGTTATGAATGCATGCGTGAGTGTAAAACTTGTCAACCATAATAAATCTGATTTCTGTTGAATGTTTGAGTACCCTTTACTGGTTTTAATTTGTTTCTTTTTGGAAGTTTTAGTGACTTCTCAGCGCATTTTAGTTATCTAAACGGGTTCATTTGGACATTTGTTGGGTGGCAAGAAGTGTTGAGGTCGGTGATCATTTGATTCTATTTTGGTACCCACATGGGAAATTCTGTCCATGAACCATGGGTACCCTGAAAACTTCACATCTAGCGTGATTTTTGCATTCACGAAAGAGCTCGAACACGCGGAAGTTCAAATTCATCCATCGATGGGCACTTCCGCCGTCAATGACCCATGATGGACAATTTTTGGAAAATGAGGGAAATTCAAAACTCGCATGAGTTTTTAGAGTATTGAGGCTGGACATGCGGAGGATGTTCAAACTCAATCATGAATGCAAAAATCACGCTAGATGTGAATTTTTCAAGGTGCCCATGGTCCATGGGCAGAAGTACCAATGTGTGTACCAAAATAGAATTAGATGATTTTTTTTAGTTACATTGTAAACAACAAATGTTGAATTGAAGCCGTTCAGATAACTAAAAAGCGCTGAGAAGTCACTAAACCTTTCAAAAAGAAACAAATTAAAACCAATAAAGGGTACTCAAACATTCAATAGAAACCAAATTTATTCTGGGTACCAATTTTTACACTCACACATACATTCATAACCTATAAGTACAAAGCCTCTCTAGAATTTCTTTTGTTCTGGTAAAAGTTATCTAGTTTGGTTATAACTTTTTTAACGAGCCTAACGGGCCTTGGACGAATGGGCATTTCTGGTTCAGCATGATATAATCTGTCTAATCCTGAATTTTTACAACATTTCACCGTAAACAAGATTTCAATGTAAATGGTGCGGGGTTCTTTATATTCAAAATTACCATACTGAATATTTTTTATTTATAGTTTATAATATTATTTGTAAATGTTTTTAGATTTGTTTAGCTATTTGTTCTCTATTATAATAATTGTTGTATCTTTTCCAGAGTAATCATATGCGCCATAGCCCAGTGCCAGAAACGCACCACAGCTCAACAAGCACAGACGAGAGCGGTAACGATAGTTTTACGTGTTCCGAAATAGAATACGACAACGCCAGCTTACCGGGAGACAAGTACAAACCGAACGAGCGAGAGTCGCGAAGAAATGACTCTAGTAGCGGAAGCAAAAGCAACATTCCTCCGCCTTCATATGACGGATTCGATTCGTCGTATAGGTAAGTTAAAATACTTTCATGCATTAACTCAATAACTTTCGTCCTCAAAATACAAACTCTCTTCCAGCATTCATCATTCCAAAACATTCAACAACCAGAGCTGTCGGAGTAATTCGATTACAATTACCAATTACTCTTCTAAGTAGTAGTAAATTACAATTACCAATTACTAGCATATTTGTAAAAAGTAATTCAATTATCAATTAAAACCAAAAGTAATTGAATATTTTAGCAATTACTCTATTTAAATTACCACATATATTAAACACGATATACTAAACAAATAAAATATTTATACTAATATGCAACATACGCGCACGTCACACTATTCAAACTGTTTTCTCGGCAAGTTCAACATTAAATGACTCTAAAATAAAAATTTCTTTTCCTTCTACCCCAAACATTAACAGAGTTTTTCACAAATAAAAAAGTATAAAAACGGTGGCGGTAAGCATCAATCAAAAATACGAAATCGGCGCGAAGGCGGCGTTCGCCGGATTCCAAGCGGTCCGCCATGTTTTAAGATGCTCTTTCTGGCTGGCCAAAATTCCGACAGTTTTTCCTTACTGCAAGGTAATTGAATTTTTCGTAGTAATTCAATTATTTATTAGGTAATTGAATTAATTTCTAAGTAATTCAATTACTTTATAAGTACTTTCCAAGTAATTGAATTACTTTGGATTTGTGAAAATCAATTATCAATTACGATTAGATTATCCTATTAATTGATAATCTAAATACAATTACCTTTTCCGGAAAGTAATTGAATTAAAGTAATCCAATTACTGAGAAGTAATTGAATACGTTTTTCAATTATTTTAATTCCATTACCGACAGCTCTGTCAACAACCAAGTATTTTTTTGTCGCGTTTTTCTTATCTGCGACACCACAGACCACAGACCGGCTATTACGATATAAGGGCAAAAGAGATAGATACAAAAGTAGGGTTAGCCACCAGGTACACATGCTGCAACCTATGCCAAGCACAGCCTTCCGACTGTGAGAGGTCCTATTTGAAAATATAGCAAATATTCATTTTTATTAAAATTCAAAAAAAAAATTTAGCCGTCAGTAAATCTGTTATTACTGACTGTATAGGCGACCGCAGTTTCATTTTTCCTTTTGCTGGAGCTTTACTTTCACTTTCCCACCGGCGGAGAAAAAAGTAAAATCAAAGCAACACAGATACAAACAAACAACAAAACAAGCTTCAACATTTTAATATTTATTAAACTAAAATTTGTATTTATTATTTAATTAAATATTAAATGTACTTACTCAATAACTGCTTATCAATACGGTATTAAAAAAAATAATTGTTGTTGACAGCATCCACAGACAGCTTTATGTTACATTACTACAGCAACTGTCAGAGCTGTCGGTAATTGAATTAAAATATTTGAAAAATCGTATTACTTCTCAGTAATTGGATTACTTTAATTCAATTACTTTCCGGAAACGGTAATTTTATTTGGATTATCAGTTTATAGGATAATGTAATCGTAATTGGTAATTGATTATCACGAATCCCAAGTAATTCAATTACTAAGAAAGTAATTCGATTATTTATGAAGTAATTGAATTAATGAAAAATTAATTTAATTACCTAAGAAATAATTGAATTACTACAAAAAATTTAATTACCTTTCTTTATGGAAAAACTGCCGGAATTTTGGCCAGCCATCTTGAAACACGGCGGGCCCCTTTGAATCCGGCAAACCCGCTCCGCGCCTGTTTAGTATTTTCGATTGATGCTTACCGCCACCGTTTTTAAACTTTTTTTATGAAAAAATCTGTTGATGTTTGGGGTAGGATAAAAAGAAATTTTTATTTAAAATCATTTAATGTTGAACTTGCCGAGAAAGCAATTTGAATAGTGTGACGTGCGCGTATGATGCATTTTAGTATAAATATTTTATTTGTTTAGTATATCGTGTTTAATATATGTGGTAATTTAAATAAAGTAATGGCTAAAATATTCAATTACTTTTAGTTTTAATTGATAATTGAATTACTTTTAACAAACATGCTAGTAATTGGTAATTGTAATTTACTACTACTTAGAAGAGTAATTGGTAATTTTAATTGAATTACTTTTTAAAAGTAATTGCGACAGCTCTGGCAACTATTTACCGACACCAGTCTAAGGCGCCTTGCGAACCCACTTATCTTTAATATTTATAACAATTAAAAAGATATGTTTCTGTATTAATTTGTCAAAGTTTAAAAAAAAAAAACGGCATATTTTTATTTGGATGATTCCTCCATATAAAACAATATACTATTTTGATTAGGCATACTATATAAATTCATCCTTGGAAACCACTATCTTAAAGCAAACATCCCTCTCCCTTTTCCCCCTTTTTAAACAAAAACATTATCTTAATATAGCTTTTTTTTCCCCTTATTCCGGGGGCCAAGAGCACACTAGTAGCATCGGACGACGAACGGGGCCCCCGCAGGCCCGGCACAGGCAGTCCGCCCACGACGGTTTTGGGGTTGGGATACCTGCCAACTGGGGCCCCAATTTGAAATTTTAGGGGGTGTATTTAAAGACATTGCAGAGCTACCTGATAGTTTTAAACGGGTCCCAAAATTTCCCTTAAGACTTAAAATAAAATAAACCTAGTGAAGAATATGTGAAAAAAATAGTGTTTTGGGCCGTATTGTTTTTTTGTGCCTTAGTAGAAAAAATTGTGCCTATAGTTTTTTCCCAAAGATACCGAAAAAAATTTTGTTATTAAAATAAAAAAATAATGTTTTCTACTTTTTTTTTAAAAAAAAAGGGGTTTCAAAAAAAAGGTAATATTTTGATTTAAATTTTTAAAGGGGGGGAAAAAAAACTATTGGAGGTTTTTTTTGGTAAAACGTGATTTTAATGGGAATCTTAAAGACTGTTTAATTAATTATTGGAAATCGAGTGTTTTATACAATTACAAGTAGTACATTAGAAATTTTTTAAAAGAAGGAAAATTTAAAAAAAAATTAATTTGAAGGGTATTTTTAACTTAGCTTTTTTGTTCTTTTTAAAACTGTATTATTTAAATAAAAAAAATTAAAAATATGTTTGAACAAAAAAATTTAAAATTTTTTTTTTTTTTTTTTGTATTTTTTTCAAAAAGCGGAGAAGGGGATCCCATCTTGTGTTTTTTTTTCTGTTTTGAAATTTAAGAAAAAAATTTTTAAAAAGTTAAAAACAAAAAATTTTTTTTAAATTTTTAAAATTTTGTTTTTAAAAATTTCAAAATTTTAAAAAAAAAAAAATTTTTTTGGGTTTATTTTAATTTTTTTTTGAAAAAAAATTCCCAAAAAAAAATTTTTAAAAAAAATTTTTTCCCCCCTTTTAAACAAATTTTGGAAAAAATGGGAAAATTTTAAAAAAAAAATTTTAAAATTTGAAAAACCACTAAAAAGGCAAAAAAAGAAGGGAAAAAGGGGGAATTTGAAAAAGAAGTTTTTCTTTTTTTTCAATTTTAATTTTTTTTTAAACAGGGAAAAAATAAAATGTTTAATTTTGGGGGAAAACCCAAAAATTCCCCCTTTTTCTTAAATAATTAAAAAATACAATTTTGGGGGGTCTATATTTTAAAATGGTAAAAAATTTTTTTCCCTTTTTTTAATTTTAAAATAAAAAAAACCTACATAAAATTTGTTTGGCTTAACAAATAATAAAAAATGTATAAAACATTCGATATTTTACCACAAAAATTTTTGCATCAAGAATGAATCAAACTTGTATAATGACTTTCTTGCCATATCTTGTGTAATATTACTTGTAAAAAGCAATTCCATTGTTAAAAGACTTAAAATTTTTAAATATCTAGTATTTTGTAAGTTGTACTAAAAGTCATTCTTGTATAAAATAAATGGTTGATAAATATAATTTTTTAAATTAATTAAAAGAAAACGAATTAACCCCCTAGTTTTTAATTTTCCTTTTAAATTTTTGTACATAATTTTTTTTTTATTTTGCTGCGCGTTTCATCGGTTTCATCTTTTTTTTTTTTAAAATTTTTGGGTAAAAAGCGGGGTTTCCCAACTTTTTTAAAAGAATTTTCCACCAGTGACATTAAAATTCCCCTTTTGAGAACCAATGACCT
>JAHBCN010003836.1:0-70511 GCA_019359885.1 Listronotus oregonensis
GGTAAATTACATATTTATTCGGATTAATCTACATATATTTTTCCTCCGCTGGCTTGCTCCCCCACTACCGCTACTCTACTCTGCTTCGCTCGCCGTTTTTCTCGTTTCGCACGACTTTAAAAGACTTTTTTCACCGATTTCCCAACCCCTAAATAAACAATTCAAAATATGGAGGGAAAGATATAAAAAACCATTTTATTGGTTTTTTTATTCTCTAAAAAAGAACTATTGACATCATCGCGATATCTCTAAGAGTTTTTGAGTTATACGCGAAAAACTAAAAAGTTACCTTTTTTTACAGTTTTTATTGTTTGGACTATTATTGTAAAAAAATTCGCTGGGGACAAACCCGGGGTTTTCATCTACGAGGCTAAATTTAAGCGTGCGAAAAAATTTCTTTTGATTGGCCTATAGTTGCTAATAAACATTTTGACACCATTGATCATACATTTGTAATTTCCTGCCATAGTTTTTGGCTTTCTTTTTTGAATTTGAAATTTTGCTTTTATTAAGAAAGAACAAAACATTTAGACAATAAACTCTGTAAAAACGGTAATTGCTAGTGCTAGGCCATATAAACTGTAAGATAAGGGTGACTGTACTTTTGATAAAATATCATGAAAATGTATGAGAACACCTGATTTGGCTTTACTCAAGCATCATGGTTACATGACAAGAAAGAAGAGCCAAAAATATATTGTAAAGAAAAAAATTTGGTGACCTCTTACTATGGCAGAAGAGTCGTATATTAAAAATGGGTGTGACTGTCAAAAATTTTAAGTCGTTAAAGCTTTTAGCCTTGCCTGCTGTTTAGCAAATAAACGAAGGTCAGAAAAAGGACCATCGCGCAATCCCAATTCATTAACCACAAAAATAGAGCACTTTTCACCTTTATTTTAGATTTTTATTCATATATTGTTTTTGGGACATTGGATCATTTTCATTTTTTCTGTATTTATGTTGCTTTAACAAGTATATTTGATGTATTAATACCGAAATTGTATTTTAGTTTATTTCTGTGTTTGCTAATAAAGCAACAGCAGCTTGTTTACCATTTTAGACCAGAATCAAAAAGGTTTAGTCCAGTCCCAAAAACTCATAAAAGCAAAAACCAGCTTTTTTGGCCATTTTTTGTAAGAACGCCATACCATTTTAACGTTACTTATTATTATTCTGATTTAGTTTTTTTTTTCAAAAAGGACAAAAGATAAAAAAGAACAAACTATTTTCTCTATAGTGTCATTCATGCATGAAAGCACTGAACTCCCACTGCCCAATTAGGTACAAATGTCTTTTAAACTTGCATTGGGTGGTTTTACCACATCCACCTTATTGCCCGGATTAAGTACCATAGTATTTCCATCTATTTAGGCCGCAGAAAGACACATTGGGTGACTAAAAATTTCAAGACGATAATCATGTTGCTCAGTTTGTGCATGAGTGGCTTGGCGTTCAATCAAAAGCATTTTATAGAAGTGACATTATAAAACTTATTATACAATGGTGACTATAAAGGTGAGTAAAAACTACATATTTATTAAAGGTAAATAAAAAAAAATCAGACCAACTCCAATTTATATTTAAACCATCCACGTAGGGCAAAATACCCACTAGTAGGCATGGGCCCGATAATTGGCATATTGCCAGTTTTGTGCTTTTTATAAGAACAATTGTATATCTGGCTTAATGTAAGTTTTAGAAAATCTTAAAGGAATATACAGTAAAAATATGAAGTGCCAACTACTAAATACTGTATACTGTAAAAATTTGTTATCAGCATCAATGCCAATTTCTGGGACATCTAGAATTTTAAAAGACCAAATATTAGCCACGTGTTTTTTGTTAACTTTTTTTATATTTTTTTAATTAAAAGAAAATAATTTATTATAAATATTCTTGTTGTTTTTTTTTAACTATTCCAATATTGGTCTTAAAAAGTTTGCTTAATCAAAAAAACAACATATTTAAGTGATTTTAGAAAAAAAAATTATTCTTACTTGTAGTATTGGGTATATATTTTTTTACAAATAATACTTTTAGATGCCAGTAGTAAAGAAAAATATTACCTATAAAGGATATACCAAAGAAATCATGCAGAAGGTAATTGAAGGTGTTCAAAATGGCATGCCTAAACAAACATCCGCAGTAAAGTATGGGATTCCTCGACAAACTTTACAATTTCGTCTTGGTGATAAATTTAAAAAAGCTCAGCATGGACCTTTAAACTATTTATTACATAAACAAGTTTGTTGAAAAATTGGATCCTTAAGAATTACACGAAAGGATTTCCCCTAGAAGAGTAGACGTATAAGCAGCTATTAAAACATTTTTAGACAGAAGTCCTAGGCCGACTCCTTTTAAAACAATATCCCTGGCAAATACTGAAACCAATGATTTTTAAAGAGATCCTTGCCTTGTGACACGTACTTTAGAAGCAGTAACATTAGCAAGTGCCAATATGTCAGAAGCTTATATATAGAAAGTTGATTTACAACATTGATAGTTACTTAAAAGAAGATTATTACATAGATATACTTAAGGATGTATCTAGAATCTTTAAGGGCGACGAAAAATGCTCTTTGCTTTGTCCTAATAAGCATCATATATTGGTTTCTCGATGAGAAGGAAATGTATATGAAGTACGTCAAGTGGTAGCAAAATCGCAACTAACTGTAATGATTACCTTTTCTGCGTCTGGCATGATGACGCCTCCGATAATCATATATCCATTTTGGAGACTTCCAGTCAATATTGCAAATAGTGTTTTGGACCACTGGGAGTTTGGAACAGGCAAAAATGGTTGGATATATTATTTTATAGGTACTAATAAAAAAATAATGGTCACAAAAAATACCCAACCTATAAAACAAGTAGGGTCCGTACAAAAGTGGAAATAGTATTGATTGCTTTATATCCGAATACGACAAAAATTTTGCAGTCAGAGGATGTAGCTTACTTTAAGCCGTTAAAAAATATGATAAAAACAAGCTGTCTTAGATTAAAAAAGGAAAAATTTATTAGTTTAATTAGGAAACAACACTTTGCCTCTACTTAATATCGAATGGTTTTAGAACTGTAAATTATTTTCATGAAACTGTAATGATTTGTATATATCTAAATGTTGAAAAAGCAAAGACAAAAGAATGTCAAAATAAAGAATTAAATCAATCGCACATTAGTTTAAATTATGAAGAACTCTGAAAAATTATTTGGCTAACAACATTTGAAGAGCTACGGCTTTATAATTATTCTTAAGAATGTGATGATAATTTTAGGATGTTGTTAAATATTTATAAAAAGTAAAACTTGTAGCAAATAACGAAAAAGAAAAAAACAAAAAAGATTATTATATTTTTACTATTGATTTTTTTGTCGAAGATATTTTAGAACAAAATATTGAGATAAGTATTGGACATTTTACCAAGATTAAAATAATAATATTCCCGTATTTTGGTGAACTGAGCATAAAACATCACCAGTTCAGCAAAAATGTTCGTCAAAAAGACAAATAACTTAGACACTTAGTACCTAATAATTCAAATGAAACATCCAAAAATATATATTCCTACTAGCGGAATGGATAATGAACATATTAGTCGTGATTTTTATAGGAGCCAATCTTTAACTTCTAGGCTAAGTAACTGCCTAATGTGGTCCAAAACACCTAAAAGAAAAGTGGCAAATCACAAATCAAAAGAATAGCTTTTCTTATGAGTTCTAGTAAATGACAATAGATTTATGCAGATAAAGAAAAGGACAGACAAGAAAAAAAATAAAAGGGAAAAAAAGCGAAGAGAAATATGAAGCATAAATCATGTCAAAAAACAAATTCCACTGATTTCGAAGATAAATCTAAATATACATGTATTCAAGAGGAGATGCGTTGGAACTAAATTCCAACGCATCTCCTCTAGAAAATAACACAATACTTAATAAAGGTTTTGTGTTTTATGTGTATAACTAATCTTTTAATTTTACATTTTGGCATAAAATGCCAGACTTGCCCAAAGACTTCATTGAAAATGTTTAAATAATTACTGTACTTATGAAGAATATCATAAATAAAAAGTTTCTTTAGCTAGATTTATTTTCTAATTATTCTCACTAATTTGTTGTGTTTGTATACGTTTGTATAGGTTTAAGCTTAAAAAAATATAAAAAACAGAAATCGGAATACTTCTAATTTGTTTTTATTCCGTTTTTGTTTATGAATAATATTGCGCACGCCTGTGTTTTAATTAGAATAATTATTTTTAATTTCTTTTGAATTGTTTCATATTTTCTTAAATAAAATTATACCTCGCACATTGCAATTTCACTACTCTAGAGAAGACAATAACTGGTTTAATTGGCTTCGCGAATTGGTAAAACTGGGCGCAATAACTACAAAATATTAAATAAAATTAACAAAATAGTTAAAAAAAAACACTTTTTAAATTGTAAAGTACAATAAATGCCAAACAGACTAAGAAAGGCAGTTTGTTTGGTAATTTAAGTATAGCAAGTGTATTATATTAGAAACACATATCTTTTACCGCGCCAATAACTGGGTGTTTTGCCCTATGTAAATTTGAATTCATAGCCTTTAAATACATGTAGACAGCTAAAACTGGTTATATTATTGCAACACAGTCATAATTTCAAGCATTTCAAAATACTTACGTGTTAACATAAACCCAAACACTGTAAAAAATAGTGGTACTTCTATTGTAACTTTGTATCCCATTTTACTTTTTTTATTGCTTAACCCTAAAATAATTATTACAATTAGTACTTTATAATATTAAAAGATAGGTTACTAGCAAACCTTTAAAATTAAACATAAAATAATAGAAGATTAACGCAAATTTAAGAATACTGACGTTTTAAAATCAGTCTGTTGCGCATAAAACAACATACGGTGTAATTGACGCAATTTTTATCAGATCAATTTTTTTTACTGAAATTTGAAACAAAATAACAGGGATGTAAAAATTTGTTGTATGTTTAATAGACTTAAAACTTCTATGGAATAGATCTACCGGGTGGTGCGTCGCCGAGCGGAACATAGGAAATCCCATGTAAATTTTAAAGGGGTTAATATTGGTTCCAACTACAAAAAATGTAAGGTCAAGATTTACAAACCATTGCAATTATTAATAAGCGAATCTTGAATTATTCCATTAAATATAATTACAAAATTACAAAATTTTCGGTTCAGGTCAAACCAAACAGACACCAGCCACCGGCAAACAATTTGTTATGAGGCTTTGTCAAATCTGACGTACAGCCGAATACGAGGAATGTTTTTTTTTGTTTCATCAATCTCACAACCATTACATTCAAAATAAAAGACACGTTAACATTATTTTTTTATTAAAACTTTTATTTAATGTAACAAGTAATTTTAACTTATAACAATTATTACTATCAATTATTAAAAAAATAATTTTATAATACTAGGATTTAAATAAACCAATAGCAGTATCTGAGATATTTTTAATTTATTTTCCCATTTAGTCTATCTGGTCCATTTCAACAATTACACGTATTATCAGAAAATTCAAGTCCAAAGCCATTGTAATGAATAATTGTAAATGTTTAACTTAGAAGATCGAAAATAGATCCGAAAAAAGAGAGAACTGAATTTTTAATATTTTACTAGGTGTGGAAAAATAAAATGAAATAAAATACAATAACTTTTTTAAAAATAATAGAGAATAACATAAAAACATTAATTATTCAAATGTTCAAAAAACTCCCCATTAACAGCTAAACAATATCCCAACCAAATCATAAAATTCATTTCTAAGGTTGCTAAGTTGATATTGCAAAATTTAATTACATTCTAACGAAATAGCGTTTTGTAGCTGGTTTAGATTCTCACATTTTACACTTTTTTAAATAACACTTTTTAAGTAACCCCACAGATAGAAGTCATTCGGTGCAAGATTAGGTGACCTGGCTGGCCAAAGTATTTGGTACCTTTGGCCAATAATATTGCCGTTAAAAGCAATTCCCAGGTTCTCTCTAACCATACGGGCATCATGAACGGGGCAACCATCCATTTGGTATCAGATCATTTGATCTTCCCGAACAACTTCTTTCAAGGGGGGTCCAATTTGATTTAGAAATAAGTCCAAATAGGTTTCTGCTCTCAGGTTATAGGCCATAAAAAAAGAGTCCAATGATATGGTGTCCGATAATTCCCACAAATACATTTGTTTTTGGGGATATTGTGTCCGAGTATGAACAAAGCGATGTTCATTTTCTTGACTCCAATACCCGCAATTCTGAACATTTAGTTTATTGTTGAGGGTAAATGTACATTTATCGGTAAAACAAATATTTCTTAAAAAATTCCTATCGTTATTTGCTCTTTCCATCATTTCATAACAAAATGCCATTTTTTTGCTCTTTATCTCCTTTCCGCAAGCATCAAGAGATGTTTTTTGAATGTATACGAGTAATATTTGTGTTTTTTTTAAAGTGCGCAATACCGTTGTATGATGTTTATTTACATCTTGCCCAAGAACCCTCGTACTAACCATTTTGCTTTTCTTTCCACTTAGTAGAATATTAAGATCTATGTTCTCTCTTTCTTCGGCTCTATTTTCGGTATCCTGAATTGAACACTTACAAATATTCATTACGGTACCTTTGGACTCGAACTTACTGACAATACGTTTAATAGTTGAAATGAAAGGAATGGGCTTGGTGGGGAAATAAACTGAAAACTTTTCGGATACTGCTCTAAAACTGTTTCTCGCATAATGCCACCTAATTATGGATACTTTTTCGTCGATTTAATTATTCATATTTTTTTTAAATACCGACTGGCACTGATTTATTGACACTTTTTCTCTTGTCAGGGACAATATTCATTTTACTGGTGCCTATTTGGTTTTACATGAACCGAAAATTTGGTAATTTTGCAATTACATTTAATTTAATAATTCGAGATTCGCATATTAAATTTTTTGGCTTAAAAAATCAGTAACTTTAGTGACTTACTAGATGTGTTTCTTAATCAAAAATGGATATATTATAGAAATACCAGCAGTATGCGGGGTAGCGATAAAAACCGTTAAATTTTCCCAAGAATAAAGTATAGGGTGTCAGGATTTCGTTGTAATTGCGGGGTACCTTGGTTATTATTAGAGATTAAGACTTGATCAGACCCTCTTTAGAATATTGTTCTCATGTTCTCATTGTTGCGGCGGGCCTTATACTATATGTATACCTATAATATATATATATTATTTAATTATATATATATTAAAATATATTTTTATTATAAATTTAAAATAATTAAATTTTTAAAAATTTAAAATTTATTAATTAATATAAATTTTTTTTTTTAAAAAAAAATTTTAATTTTTAAAAATTTAAAAAAAACAAATATTTTAATTTAATTTTATTATTAAAAAAAAAATTTTAAATATATATTATATATTTTATTATATATATTATATATATATATATATATATATATATATATATATATATATAAATATATATATATATATATATATATATATATATATATATATATATATATATATATATATATATATATATATATAATATATATATATATATATATATATATATATATATATATATATATATATATATATATATATATATATATATATATATATATATATATATATATATATATATATATATATATATATGTATACATATGTATAAGGCCCCAAAAATGAGAACATGAGAACAATATTCTAAAGAGGGTCTGATTTGGGAACATACAGAGTGCATTGAAAAGAGAAATATTTTCTGGCTCGGAAGAGGAATCCAATCTTCTTTGCAGCTGCCGAAGCAAGATTAAACGATTCTTTGTTCTGCAGAACTTGGCCGTTCATATGTAATGAATAAGCGTTTGCAGACTTTTTTTCTGACAGCGAAATTGACTGTATTTTCGAGGCGTTAAACTGAACAAGATTTTTGGCGCCCCAATCCAATATAAGTTTAAGATCTTGTGAAAGAGATATCTGCATTGACATGCGCTTGTTTTTCAAATCAGAATTACATGGTGGCTTAAGAAATTGAATACTAGAGGAGAGGGTACTATTGTCAACAAAACTATAAATGGGATTGATTTTGGAAAAGAGAAGATCGTTAATGTGAGGAATGACCATCTACACTAGCTTATATACGTCGGCGTCGATTAGAAAGGAAACTGGAAAGCCAAGAGCAAAGCTTAGGTGGAAGACCGTAAGAAGGAAGTTTGTTAAGAAGCCCATCATATGCCAGACCCCGCGAAAGCTTTGGATATGTCAAGAGCAAGATGTGGGGTTCCCCCGAAAATCAAGGGGGCTTGTTTCACTTGTGTGGTGCAAGCTCGGGGTTTTTAAGACGATTGCTGGTACGCCATCCAGTCAGACAATTCTTTAGTATTAAGAAAAAGAAAGAATACGCTTGATCTGTTTGACTTTTAAATTATATCGGACATTTTATAGAAACAGGGACAACTGTTGGAAGAGGAATATTAAGAGGGGGATCAAGGGAGAATTGGCAGCAAATTGTTTGGCAAATAGTTCGGCTTTTCCTTTGGGGGGAGACGATTTCATCTTCAGAGATTAGGGGGGAAAAGAATTTGTGCAAAAATTTTGATAATATTTTTGGGAAAGGACCAGAAAGCTTTACTGCCATTTGAGCAAGAGAGAACTTTATCTTTTATCCGATTGTTAAAAAGGTCTTTTGCTTCTGAGATGGTCTGATTATACCGATTTCTTGCTTCGATGCTAGCCTGTCGATTTTTGGGAATGGGGTTTTGAAAAAACTTTTTGTGGGCTTGAATTTTTAAAAGTCTGGATTTAGGAAGCCACGGTTTGTGATTTGAAGTTATGGGATTATTTTTAGTACGGGGAATATAGGTCTCATTGCCTAGTTGAATTGTAGGATCCCAAGGGGTATATATAATTTTTTAAATATTTTTTTCTTGCGAAATAGGTACTTTATTCTCGAATAAAATTTACGTTTTTTCACTTACCTGTATACTGTTAATATTTCTATTTATTTTACGCCGCAATTTCTTGTTTATTAATATGCAAAACTGTTTACCTTTAAAGTAATTTTGTTTTGCTCTTATTAGGTAAAAAAGTCAATATACTACTTTAAAGCAAAAAAAACAGTTAATACCTAAATCAAATATTTTCGCTTTAAAAATACTAATCAAAAAATATCTTTACAATGCTCTTATTGATTACTCGCTCATTAAACTAATAAATTGAATAATACACAAAACGTTCCTTTAAACTTAAATCCTGAATCACATTAATTTTTGTTACACTTAAACAAAGGATAATGATTTTGCACTTAACCAACTTTTATTATAAAACTTACATTATTGGAAAAAATTGCAATTCGACCTACTTGATTTTAAACGTAGAAAAAAAATTGTTTAAAAAAATTATATTCCAACTTAACTCAGAATTTTATTTATCAAAATATTAAAAATGATATTTTTGTAAGAATGACTATACCTTTAACAGTCGAAATATAGGTTATCCTTGACACTTCGTTGAAAATAGAATTGAAGGTTAAGTTTGTTTACCTTTATTTAAAAGCCTTACGATAATATAAATCTTAATAAAATTCTACTTACGTTTTAATTTTGTATTTTTATAAAATTTTCGGCTCGAAGGTCCAAATTTTTTACTGTCTTTTTACATATGTACACCTTTTTTTCACATGGCTAAACTATGCTTTATAATTTTGCAAGTAATAGATGGCAATAATTACTTTCAAATACCAGTGAGATAGCTTGCCGTATTAAATATTAAAACAATAGTATATTTCTATGATATTTAAATAATATCAATACACTAAACAGACTACATACGCTTACTATAAATATTGTATTTAATTTCAGAAATGGTAAGTGAAATTTTGCGTTTTAAATTCCTCTTATTTTTCTACATTTTCTATGTTGCTTTGTTGTCGGTTTAAAAGCGAAGGTCAAAAATAAATTTATCTATACATTGTATAATTACATAATTACTTTTCCGCTCTTTACTGAATTGTATGCACCATAATTTAATCAAATAAAATAGTTAAGTTTACACCTAATTATCATTTGACACTGCTTTTAAAATAAAAACTTCTCGCTTATCAGTAATTTATCACTGTTTATTACAAAACCGCTTTTTATACAGACAGTTGGTACGTACTAAATTTACCTTGAGATTATCAAGTTTATATCTTTTGGGGAAGTATTTAGATTTGCATACGTCATTCCGTTTTATTTTTATCAATGTCGGTTTTTATATATATATATATATATATATATATATATATATATATATATATATATATATATATATATATATATATATATATATATATATATATATACATATATATATATATAATAATATATAATATATTATATAATATTTCACTTTCACATGGTCACTTTTTACTCTACAAAACAGTGTTGAGAGATTTTTCGAACGACGTTTCGTTTTCCTTAAACCATTATCAACTTTATTTTCTTAAATACGGCACTCAATTACAATGATGTATAACACCTAATATTTTTTCGTTAAATAAATATATTTTTCATAAGAGATTATGAGTTAGACAAAGAACGCACATCATTTTTTATAGGGGCGTTCCATATTTGTTACTAAATATTAGGTGTTTTACATTTTTGTAAGTGGTATCATAAGGGGTTCAAAAAAATTAAATTAAAAACCCAAGAAAAAATAAAGTTGATGATGGTTTAACGAAAACGAAACGTCGTGCGGAAAATCTCTCAACGCTGTTTGGTAAAGCTTAAAAAGTGGCCATGAGAAAGTATCTTTGGTTTTTCCATATCTCTTTAAATAACGTAAAAAAAAATAAAAACAAAATTGGCAAATTTCGGTTTTTTCGGGATATCTCCCGGAGGACTCGGAATTTTGCAACTTCCTAAAGTGGACATGGTTAGTTATGCAAATACACGACTTTACCATAATTTAAGCTACTTCATATCTCTTACGGTTTCCGAGATCTCCATACATGCACTCGAATCTGTGGCACCCTGTATATTTAATATGTCTTTTGGAATTTAATGGAAAACCTAAAAATAATATGACCAGTTCCCATAAACTTTTTTCCTATTACCCTCCCCTACGGAGATACAGGTACATAACGGACGCCACTGGAAATCGTTTTTGTTTAAATAACTTAAAAAAAAACTAGGCGTATTTTATTATTTTTTTAATATAATGGTAACTAAATAAGTCTTCTTAAAATGAACCCATTAAATCATATTTGGCTTATTTAGTTTGCCAGGGACGGACAAGCTCTGACACAATAATAGCAATTTTTTTAACACCCTGTATGATAAAGGCTCAACAATATTATTTTTAGATAGCTTTAACCTTAAACTAAAAAAAAGGTATTCTTGATTGACATGGATAAAATCAACTGTTTACGAGAAATAAAATATCGTGTTTGGTAATGTCTTTACATTATGCAAGCTGTTTTTAATTGTACGTCAATATTCAAAAAGGCAATTTTCGGGTCCATTTTAAGAAGAAAACTTTATATGATTGTATGTCCTAAACGTCTTAACTTTTAAAATACAGGGTGGTAAAATTTTCAAAAATAGTTCTTTTATTATTAATTTCAGTAATACCACTTTTACATTTACAATACTCCACCAATTTATTATAATTTTTAAAAAATCTGCAGTATCTTGTGAATGGTTAATATCTTTTCCATAGTTTTGTAAGCCCTCAACAACAAATGGATTAAAAATTTTTAATGCTAATTTAACATTTTGTCGTTCTAAACTGATGGGTAAAGAGCTTTAAATTTAGATAGCCAAATTTTAATAATTTACCGTGTTCTAAATCGTGCAATTTTTTTAATGAAAACGATGCGCATTTCTAAACCGTCGGAGCCGGTAAAAAAGTCAGGATAGGTGAATGCCTGATTCGGTTTTGAATTAAGCCAGTTGGTGTAAATACATTTTAAGAGGTGGACAGAACCAAAAAGAAAATTTTGATTAAGAGATAAAATGCTGAGTTCTTTTAGTGAAAATTAGAATATTTTCCCATTTATTGAATTATTTTTCAAGACAAACACTTATAACCAATTTTCTCTAAACGAATAATAGTTTTGATAAAATTGAAAGAATTCGTGATTAATTTTATATAGGAGCGATATGAACAACTTCTTTAAAATTTGAAGAAATACTAGTAACCATAAAGGTAAAACGCAGATGTTAACGAATCACAAATATTTATTGCGCTCCTACCACATTACCACCTTTAAAAATTCTAAATATGGATCAATGGGAATTTCATCCATAAGTAAACTAACATATTTGTCTTGATCTTAAATATTTAAAGATGTTTTGCATATTTTAAAAAAAGCTTTTTTCTCATCGATATGAGGATCATTTAAAAAAATTATTACAGACTCCTTAATTGTTTGGGGTGGGGAAAAAATTATAGGTCCATGATTTCGTAAATATCTATATGCATGAGGACTAATTGTATATAAAATTGAACAAAAAAAAACCAGTGGTAGTAGAATATCTATACCGTTTTTTTGGTAATGTTCGCAATTTTAGCTGATAAAAAAATAAAGCAACCTTGTGATAAATTTTCATCCCCTATTTTTAAGTTTTTGAGGATATTGGACAAAAAATTTTAAAAACACGATTAACCCTTTTGACATATTTTCTGTATTATTTGCTTGATTATCAAGTTTTGGGTGATCAGGATTATCAAATCGGGATTGGAATTATCATGTTTAAATTTACCGTTACTGTCTAACGAAAGTGTAATCATCGAGTTGTAAATTTTGAAAGAGTAAATTTTTTTATTTCGTCCAAATTACTTGACAAGAAAGGTGTTTTAGCATTATTTATTTGAATACTCAAAAATTGTCCATATAAATATGTATTTACTTCTAAATTCTTAGCAATTACAACAGCCCAAGTAATTGAAGGTCCTGGGTATGTTCTACTTTTAAATATGGTTAAGCCATTCTGATCAGTTACTGTAAACCACCCCTACCCCAAATTAAAAGCCTGAAATAATTGTCGAGTTGCTCGAAATTTTCCCCATAAACCAAAATTTTTATCAAATATTTTTTGTTTACTTTCTTCTATTGCCTGTGAAAACGAATTTCACCCAAATTTTCTTTAAGTTTTTCATCTTTGTTTTTTTCGATGTGAAATGTTTTTCGACAAGTATTTTGACAATTGGGAAATTTACTAGGAAAGCTTGTTTGTTTTAATCGTGGCAAAGTTAAACTAACTGGAAACGATCTCACCGTTTATCCTGTTGGGAAATTTTGTAAATAAAATCGCCTTCCTCAAAAAAGACACTCACACACTCGGCTATTGTTATTTGGAATAAAATTTTCGCGATGAATAGCCGAACCACTTTCTGCGAAGATTCGTCTCTGGGAAAGCGAAACACCCGCGCTTTTTTTCCACTCAAATAGTTTCCTACATCCAGGGGAAAACAGCAATTTTTTAGGCATTTTAAACACTACACCGTCGTCACTTATTATAGTACAAGGAAAGACACCTTAAATAAACAGTTCAAATTCAACGATTTTATTGAGGGCGTTATTTACCATGCAAACGCGACGTCCATATTGAAACAGAAACAGGCGATTCTCTAAACCGGGGGTTCCCAAATGGTAAACATTGTATAGTACAGCCAGTAATGTGTTCGACTGAAAAAACTTTTTTTTGCTCAATCTGGCAATGTCGCTTTATATACGTCAGCCGCGACCGGGCGGGGGAGTGTAGGTGTTATTGGCAGATGTTATTGGACAGGGTCGTAATAAGTTAGTTAAAATCGCTTGGTAAGCAGACGTCGATCGTTTAAGTTGCGCTTTGTCCTTGTATTGTAGGGTTTTTGCAAAGTTCGTCTGTGATACCGCCTATATTGGATACTTTTAGATGGCACTGCTTGACTTCTGTTGTAGCACGTACACGTCGTGCACCCTATGGTCAACATCACTTCTATATCTATCTTTTCTGCTGGTATATTGTTAAGCTGTAGTGTCGGTAGTATAAAGACCTATAGACACCGAGACTGTATTCTTATTTCTAATTTTTTATGTTTGGCAGAACCTACAAAAAGTTATATGAAGCATTGGAACTGTAAAAGTGTATATTATTTTGCATTCTTCAGAACTTCTAGATAAAATGACAGTGCCATCATTGACGTTAACAAATAACGGCTTCCTTATACTACCTCCTAATCGTGTTTATTTTGTCTTACTTTGCATACTTTATTTTAAAAATTATACCTTTTTTAACAATTGCAAAAATTATCACCGAATTTCTGTATCCCAAAACCACTATGTAGTAATTTGTACATTTTTTTCTTTGTGACATTTGCGAAATAGGGGACTGTTTTGGAATTATTGAAAGAAAATACATAAATTACCATATTTCAAAACTACATACAATTAAGTTAAGGCATTTATACAGGATGTCCCGAAACAACATCAGGAAACTTAAGGTAGTGATTCTACATTGAAAAAAATTTCTAGTAAGTTATGTGAGAAAATGTCGAGATCTTTACCACTACAAAGATACAGGAATGTAAAATATCATTTTTTGTTTAATTTTTTTGCATATTTATTTTATTCTTTAACCGATTAAGTTAATATTTGATATAAGAAACAAGTTTGATTGACTTTACAATTCAAAGAACAAATTGGTTATTTTTTATGCCTCTAGAGGGCACTTTACCTAAAACAAAACATAAATTTTCTTTATAACTTTTCTATTGTATATCTTCAAACAGAGTATAACATGTTATACTTGATTCTGATATCCTCTGATTAATGTCGAAAATCCTTACCGTTCAGCCAGAAAATTGACTTCAAAGTTTTTATGCGTTCGAAATCAGTTAAATACGTAATTTAACTTTACCCGCAATCAAGTCGCCTTGTAATAAATATGCCAGAAAAATTAAACAAAAAATGATATTTTTCATCCCTGAATCTTGGTAATGGTGGAGAATTCGACATTTTCTCACATAACTTACTAGCATGAATGTCAGACGGCAAGATCTACTGACCAACGAAGATTCTCTCAACTTGGTGTCATTTCAGAGAAACAGTAAAACATTCTGGAATAAAAAACAATTTCTTTATAGCAATAAATTAGTTGCTTTGAATTTTTAAACCTAACTACTTTGTCTTAGGAAATCTAAAGTTAAAAAAATAACTACAGTATTTTTAAATCTTATAGCATTTTTTTCTAAAATCATTATAAAGTTTTCCTCACGTTGTTTCTTGTGCCGTTTGATAAAATAAACAAGAATAATTTCCCGGGCACTTTTAAATACTTTATCTAAATCTAAATAACATAATATTTATCTTAGCATCTTTAAAAATATAAATATATTTATAATTTTTTTCTTTGGTTTGTAAATACAAGATGGTTATTAAAATATGTATAATGTGAATTAAAACTATAATTATTTTCGAATAATAACCTTTACAGGTTAGTACTTATATACTTTATACATAAATACTTTGAACATTTTTATTTTAAATTACTTTTTACATAAAGGAAAAATTTTAGTAGGTAATAAAGGATGTATCTTTTTTATGTTAAATATTACGCTTAGCTTAAGCATGGATTCTTGTAAATTACCTTTTGGGGATGTTTTAAGGCCTTAAATATAAAATTAATTTTGGTAATCCATTTAGATTTGCCTCAAGAATACACAAATCATTTACAGCCCAATATTTTCGTTCAATTTTAATGAAATGAAATTAAATCCAAAGTGTTCTGCAGGTATAATAAAAGCTTTGAATTTTGTGGATACCTTGGGTTTTATAAAGCAACGTAATTGGAGAAAAGCTTTATACTGGTTAAATAGAATTTTTTAAGTTAAAATTATCTTTATAAATTACGTTAAGTGTAACCTTAAAAACCAACCATTTGAAATGTCAATAACAAGTAAACAGAATTTTATGTTAAGTTTAACAGGTTTTGAACTATTGGTTTTATTTAAAAAAAGCTTGGTATTCATTAGTAACTTAAGTTAGTAAATGACTTTTTTTTCAATAGATTATAATTTAAATGTAACTGCTAATATTTTTAAAATCAATAAAACCTAACTTGTACCTGATGAGTAAAAAAATATATATTATTTTATTTATCGACATTGTTTAAATATGTTTTTTTTTTGTTATTAAGATATTTTAATATTGTCACGTGACTACTGATTTATGGATATGAAATTTAAATAGTAATTTATATATAATTATAAATATATATATATATATATATATATATATATATATATATATATATATATATATATATATATATATATATATATATATATATATATATATATATATATATATATATATATTTATATATATATATATATATATATATATATATTTTTTTAAAAAAAAAAAAAAAAAGGGTTGTGATTTAATAACGGATAAATTCAAAAAAAGGGGGGGTATTTTTTTTTTTGAAAAAATCCTCGGACACGTCGATTTTATTTTTTGGATGGGGCCCCATTTTGACATCAACTGTAAAATACAGGGTGTCGCAAAAAAGTTTGACAGGAAAAATTTTTTTCTTAAATGGAACCCCTGTATATTTTTGCTTTTTTTGGGTTCCCCCGAAAATTCTGGCCCCTTTTATGTAAAATTTATACCTATCTTCAACTGTTCACGAAATAATTACGTTTAAATAAAAAATTATAACACTTTATTGCAACACAAATTGATTAATTATATTCCCATTTTTGAAATTTATTTTATCAAATGCTGGAAGGGGCCCCAAAAAACCCGCTCTGCGAAGGGGATCGATAAATTCTTGCTGTACTTTTTTTTTAACTGTGTCTGGAGAAATATTCCTAATTGCATTACGAATGCGATCTTTGGGGTTTTCAAGCGTGTGTGGCTTATCTTTGTATACTTCATTTTTGACAAACCCCCCAAAAAAATAGTCCAATGGATTAAGGTCGGGTGATCTGGTGGCCCCCTCTATTACCCCCCGTCTGCCTATCCACCGATTTGGAAAAACATCATCTGGAAACTTCTAACAATAGCAGTATAGGGGGGAGGCGCCCCATCCTGTTGAAACCATAATTCTTGTTTGGGGTGTCTGGGTTATTTTCATCAGGATACAGTGTCCCAGTGCGGAAATCAAGTCGTCTACTAAAAAGTCATGATAACGCTGTCCCTTAAAAATTCCTTCAAAAGTATGGGGGTTTCTCTGTTATTAATAATCCCCTTATACATTCCCTTTTTTCAAAAATTCTGAAAAGACTTTCCCTAAACCAGTGTGGATTTTCAGGGCCCCAGTACCTAAAATTATGCCTATTTACTTGTCCATTTAAAAAAAAGTTGCCTCGTCTGAAAAGCATATCTGTTTCACTAGTCAGGGGTTTTTATCAGTTCTCTCGGTCATGGTCTCACAAAACTCGTTTCTGCGTCTGGATCATCTTCTAGTAGCTCTTGAAGTAATTGCATTTTATAAAGGGGGGCCCCTTTTCCTTCTTTAAAAATTTTGTTAATCGATCTATAAGCGTATTATCCAAAGCGAGCTGAGTACTTGAGGGTTCATTTTGTAATGAAACCAGGATATCCCTTTTTTATCTTAACCCCCGGCCCTTCCGGTCTGCCAATATCCTTTCGTTCCAGTTTTCTCCACTTAGCCTCAATTCTTCTGATTGTAGACTGACTTACAGGTTCTCTGTTCGGATATTTATTGTTGAACATAATTCGAATATAAAAATATATATATATATATATTTTAATATTTATATATATATATATATATTTATATATATATATATATATATATATATATAATAAAATTATATATATATATATATATATATATATATATATAATATTTAATAATAATTAATTTATTTTTTTAAAAATATATATAATAATAATAATATATATATTAATAATATATATATAAAATTTATAAGATATAATAATAATATATATATATATATATATATATATATATATATATATATATATATATATATATATATATATATATATATATATATATATATAAGAAATTATTTTTGGGTTATACGTATGGGTACAACATAATAATTCTTCGTTTTTGTTAGTATAAAGTTTATTAGCACCTATTATTTAATTTTAAATAAAAACAAATCAAGTATTTTTTATTATTAAAGAAACTGAAGAAATTAAAAAATTATTTACTTACTTACTTACCTTACCCGTTACAATGTCCTGTAACTAAAAGCAAATATTTGCCACCATAACAGCGGTTATGTGACAAGTGTCAAAATGTTTTTAGGGTATTTGACATGCACAATTAATTACAAAAAAAGTTTTCCAAATATCTCAATAACAAGAGAAGATTCCACTCGTTTTAAACATTTTTGACCATTCTGTAAATGTGGAAACGTAGGTTTTTATAGACGTTAGTTAGCAAAAAATTCTTTACCATCGTTTCACCAACATCTCGACTAGCATTTTAAAGTGAAGACATAAAAAGTTCAGCGTCCATCAAGAAAGCATAAATCAAAAGTGCCAGCTAAGATATTGGCAAAATGTCGTAAAAAAGGTCTACTACAATCCAAATTAATCTTATTAATAAAAAAAAATTAAAATGTAATTTTGGGACCTAATAATAAAAAATATTAATATGCCAAATTTCACTAACCGGTTATCGCAACAAAAGTTGAGATAATCGGTATAGACAAAGTTTAAGCGCGTCTTTTGTACAGACTTTCTTGTTTATTAATGGTGGTAAAATAGTTTTTATGACATACGTAGGTTAATCGGTAAGTCTTGTCGTTCCCCTATAAAATATTACTTTTTCTCGAAGTATTTACCATCACTTATTACACACCTATGCATACGCTCAAACCATTTATCAAACCACTGCTTCCATTTCTTTTCTGAGACAGAAGCACATTATTTGGCCCAGGCAGCTAAAATCTCGCCCTCTAAAGAAAACTTGTGTCCTTTCAATTGATTGTTCACATATGGAAAGAGTGCAAAATCACAAGGCGCTAGATCGGGACTGTGACGAGGATGATTTAGCAGTGTGATACCCGGAGTTTTCAGAAAATCTATGGTTTGCTGGGCGCGATGAGTAGGTGCATTATCATGATGCAACAGCCACGTGCGTAGTTAACATTTTGGTCGCAATTCTTAAAACTCCTAAAAAGTGGAAAAGAACATGACTGCTTAGACATAATCGGATAGTCTTCGTTGTCAAACACCAACACGCGACTTTTTGATTTTGTAGATACATCATAATAATAAAGCCAAGTTCCACCTCCTGTGACAATTGAAAACACCTTAAAAGATCGTCCAGGCTTGAACTTACTAAGCATCTTTTTGCACCAATCCACATGGCACTCCCTTTCTTTATTAGTTATTTTGTGTGGTACAAAACGTGTACAAACTTTGTGTACTCGCAGATGTTAATTTAAAATTTTATTAGCGGCCCCTGCAGAAATGCCAAGAATTTCCTGAATCTGTTTATATGTGATTCGTCGGTCTTCACAAATTAATTTTTTAACAGTGGCTATTGTTTCAGGCTTAGTTACTTCGCTGGGCCGGCCCGGACGCGGACCTTTTTCCAATTCGTAAATGGCTCTTTCAAATTACTTATACCACCGTTCGACAGTTTTGAGGGACGGAGCAGTATGACCCAATATACGTTTCATTTTTTCGTGGAACTGTTGATGAGAGATCTTACGACAAAAATTATAGTAAATTATTGCGCGCCTTTGAGAGTTCGTGAGGGACGCCATACTCGCACGTTTATTCTTTGTTTACTCATCAATGCTTAAGCAGCTACTGACAAGTTTGGACGCGTAAATATGAATGTGTGCGTATCATACGTAGAATCAAAAATAAAGCATTTAACTTTTAATATTGCGCCGAACCACAAGACTTACCGAGTCATCTACATACTTATTATTTTAAACTTGATAAAAAGAAAGAAATGAAATTACCGTTTAAAACCTTAAACAAAATTTAAATATTTATTTAACCTAATATTTATTTAACAAATATTATTTAAAACCGGCATTTCTAAATTGGTGTTTTATTCTTGTTTAGTAGTCCCCAATTGTATTATTAGTCGAGGCAATGAAGCACTAAAAAGGCCAAAAGTTCAGAATTTTTTGCAATCCGTCTTGATCGGAATGCGGTTTTTTGCATTCGCTTCCAAAAATTTTTTGTAAAAAATTTACCTACTTTGTGACTATGAGTCAGACCTGGCCCAAATCGGGTTCTTGGGGGTTTTTGAGGTCGCTGATCACGATTATGATGAACAAATTGACCGGAACTCGGAAACGCCTATAAACAACATCTTCGTGGGACTCTCTTAAAATTTATGCGGGA
Organism: Listronotus oregonensis; assembly: GCA_019359885.1. NCBI lineage: Eukaryota > Metazoa > Arthropoda > Insecta > Coleoptera > Curculionidae > Listronotus > Listronotus oregonensis. The sequence goes on from JAHBCN010003836.1 coordinate 20,365, forward strand.
AAGAAGAGAAACTCGACGTACTGGGGTTTTTGGGGTCGCTGAATTTAAATATTGCATCGGCGAACACTTCACGGACACCTGGTGCACCGTAACCTGGACGGGGACCTTTTCTCCGGGGGTTTTCCTCACACAATCGAAAAAGACAAACCGAAAATCGTTATGGGTTTTTTAGGGGGGCGCTTAATCCGAACTTCACGACGAAAACGACCCCTGAACACCTGGTGGACCGGAACCTGGACGCGGACCTCATCTGCGAGGGTTTTCCTCACACAATCGAAAAAGACGAAGCGAAAATCGTCATGAGGTTTCTTTTTGGGGTCGCTTAATCCGAACTTTACGGCAAAAACGACCCCCCAAAACCTGGTGCACCGTAACCTGGCCCTGAACGTTATCTCCGTGGGACTCTCCCAAAATTCACGCGGAGAAGGATTCCGCGCCCCCAAAACTTTCCATAACGATTTTCGGTTCGTCTTTTTTGATTATGTGAAAAAAAACCTCGGAGATGAGATCCGCGTCCAGGTTCCGGTCCACCAGGTGTTCAGGGGGTCGTTTTCGACGTGAAATTCGGATTCAGCGCCCCAAAAAAAACCCCATAACGATTCTCGGTTCGTCTTTTTTGATTGTGTAAGGAAAACACCGGAGATAAGGCCCGCGTCCAGGTTCCGGTGCAGCAGGTGTCCGGGGAGTGTTCGCCGATGCCATATTTGAATTCAGCGACCCAAAAAAACCCCTGGCGTCGAGTTTCTCTCCTTCTCCGCGTCCCGCTTCTCCGAGAGTCCCACGGAAATGACTTTCATCGGCGTTTCCAAGCTCCAGGTAGGCTGTGAGTCAATCATAATCATGATCAGCGACCTCAAGAACCTCCGAGAACCCGATTTGAGCCAGTTCTGACTCATATTTACAAAGTTATTTAATCTTTCAAAAGCCGTCTTAAAAAATGCATTTTTTAAATGCATTTTTAATGAAGCAATTCAATTTGCGGTTTTTATAAGTCACAAAGAAGGTACATTTTTTACAAAAAATTTTTGAAAGCGAATACAAAAAACCGCATTTCGCTCCGTCTTAGTGCAAAAAATTCCGAGGGTGAGTTCTTCATTGCCTCGACTTTATCTAAATGCTTAATATCAGTAAATAGTCTAGTTTTATAAAAAATTCAAATCGGGTGATCTAGGTAGCTGGGATGCTTCTAATCTTATACCATAACTTTGTATCTATATATTTGATTAATGCACTGCGTTAGTGCAACAGTTTGATGAATAGGGGCTATTAACTGATTAAATTTTTGTGTTGTGGCAACTACTAATGGGCGACCATTACCGCTCGGTGCAAATTTTTTGAAGTATTAAAAGGAAAGTCCCTTTACTAAACTATCCTACTCGTTAACACTTAACTAATTTTAAGAACGCAAATAAATGGTTGACACGAAATCGAAATTAAATAACTAAAAGGAGTAAAAAAATATAACGTTTTTTTCAAATATTTTTTTCTTAACCTAAATACAAACAACCCAACACGACAAAATAGTTTATATTCGACCTAAATAAGGTGTTTTAAAAACGAATCTAAGTCGTCAAATGTATCCTCTGCCACGTGAAACGGGACTATTGGTATTTAAAAATTAAAATTCATTTAAAAAAAGGGCAAATAATAAAAAGCTTATATTAAATAAAGGCTTTAAAAACATATTAACATGCAGTGTTCCTGTTTTTTTTCTGTGGAAAATTGCACCAAACGGAATTCATTCGTTATTCTAAAAAACAAATTATCCGATAAAACTTCGGATCTAGAATCTAGCAATAAAACAACTTTATCTTTTATCCGAATGTTAAAACGGTCTTTGGCTTCTGAGATAGTCTAATTATACTGATTTCTTGGTTCGATGCTAGCATGACGATTTTCGGGACTAGGGTTTTGAAGAAACTTTTTGTGGGCTCGAATTTTTTAAAGTTTGGCTTTGTCATAAGTTTTGGGTGGGAAACCTAAGAAAGTAGGTAGGTTTCATAATAAGTGAGTTGCTGGTTGCGTAAATTTCGTCTGATCTGCCTTGTGTGTCAGTTTTGTAGAACCTATCCAGTCCTTATTATGAACAATATAATCCCCGAGAACGATTACTACGATGTGTTCCCATACGTCTTTGGTTGCGAATAAAGGTATAATTATAAATCCACATCTGACCCGATGAGAATAGAAAACGAAAGAGAAACAATTGTCGTACCAACTTTCATTTTAAAATAGCACAAAGATTTGACTTGTAATAGCATTAAACGTCCGATTTGGTCCGTCAAATTTTCATTATTTTTTTGGTTGGAGTGGTTTAAAAACTTGAGTTTGTCTGGAAATATGGGCTTATATTTAATTTGTAGGTAAAAAATATGCAGTACGCACTACTAATATAATAATTTACAATATGGTTCGATATTATCAGGTCAATATCTTACGGGCAGCCTGGCTGTCAACTTAACACAGAAATTCTTTTCGAAGTGGTAATGAACATGACGTGAAATTCCATAACGCTTAATTTAAATTGTGCCTCTGACTTTCTGTTTGGGCATTCTTAACTCTCGAAGATGAAGGAGAAATTCACCCTGTAATTTCGTAGTGCCGTAAAAGTGTACTTTTTAAGTCTGGGTGATTCCTAAACCATTTTCAGAATCACACATAGTGGCGTTGGCAAACTCGGGAGGGCAGACCAGGCTCTGCCAGAAGCTGGTTAAAACTGGATTTTGGGATTTTATTTTACAGCATCTAAATGTGGATTGCAAGGATTTTCCTTTTCTTATGTTTATATTTGGATAATTTTCTATAGTTTAGGGCCAGATTCCAAAAATTATCAACCGGATGCGCTGGTAAAATGAATACCTGTAGGAAATTCAAGCCAATTTATAGCAAGCAAGAAGCAAATTGTGCCACTGCTCGAATTAAATGTTATTTTTCTATTCTTTTCTATCCTCATTAATTTGACCGGCCACCCGTTGGTAAATTTAGACCGTACCTCAAGTACTTATAGATAAATAAATTCAGACCACTCCTGCTTTCTTTTGGATGAATATATTTTCCAAAAATATTGGTTTTTATACAGTTGACCAACATGTTTAGCTCGAAAACAATATCATTAGGCAAGACATGGTAAACTGTGAGGCGATGAACAATAGACAGATTAGTCGTAAGTAAAGTTTCTCATATGCTAACTCTGGGGAACATGATTGTTGGACATGTTTTAACCAACATGCCCTGCCAATATGTTTTTGATAATGACTAAAAAGTTAAATTTTTATTATTATATTTTTTCTTTAAGAAATTGTGATAGCACTGAAAACTACAAAGACCTATTTTCACCTTTTATTAATAATCAGATAAGAAAAAAACGTAATTAGGATAACTTTCATATCGTTAAACTACTTATCACTGCCTCCAAATTAGCATTACAGTGCTCAAATTACAACTAATATTTGCAAAAACCTTGCTTGTGAAAACGGGTATAAGGGTCTAGAATACAGTAAAATAATTTTATGGAGAAGATGCAAAAAAAACGGTTGACGAGAATTTTTAAAACCTTTAGCAATGGTCATCGGATTGGAATAAAACTGTAATACAATTATTTAAATTAATTTCTAAGCTTAAACAAATCATTCTAGCATCCTATAATTACAAAAATTAAAAACCCATTTGTGCTTAACAGTAGCTATAAAAATATTATATCCCATTTTACACAGTATCTATAAGATTTTTCAATTTGTTTTGTATCAAAATATTATTAATCGCATTTATTGGCCAATTATACTTGTTAACGTCCCTTTTTATCTGGTCCCTGTTTAAACTAAATACCGGTCCTCTCATAAACCTTTGACTCATCCGTCAACTAAATTATATTTTTTGGCCAATAAATCTCTTGGAGCTAAATAGCAAATAAAGGATTTATAAGGAAGATTTATTATATTTTAAAGGAATATTTTAATGGTTTTATAAAGTAATTGGTGCCTTGAAAACTCTTTAAATCTCAGCATATTAGTCTTTTGTTCAAATGCAAATGCAAACCATTAATTATATAATGGGATTAATTATAAATGATAGTAAAAAATATATTCGGAAATTAAACTGTTTGTTAAAAGAGAGTATTTTACAAATTACCAATAGCCAAAATATGCTTTTCTTAAATTTAGATTTTATATTGTATAATAATTTAAAAATAAAAATAAAAATAAAAATTGGGATGCTATAAACCAAAATTTACTTAAAATCTGTTCACCATTTTTGGGCCTTGATTCTTTAAGTAGTCTTTGAAGATCTACATTTTACAAATTAGGATCTCACGAGAGGAAAAGCGGTAGAAGAGAAAATTTTTATAGGTGGAGTTTCCTGAATGTGTGTTATCAGAAAAACAGTTATAATAAGTAAAATAAAGAATATATATATATTTTGACATACGATATTAAGACCGCAGTTAAAGTTGGCATTCCAATGAAAACTTCTTTTAATTTTTATTTTTAAATACATACGAGTAGTACTGAACATACATTTTGATGTCTCTGATTGGTATAATACATTACATGCATTTTCCTTTTTAGTTAAAATCTATTTTCTATTTTTTGTTTACAGTTCTACCAAAACGAATAAAATAGGGCTATTAATTTTGTGGTCCTTCTAACATAACCCGCAAGGCAGGGAAAGACAGTTTGGGAAGGCAGTCAATGACAGCTAAAATAAAAAAAAAAATTTTTCTTATTATTGTTTATGTTCCTACCCGACACATTTTTTTTAGCTTTATGGAAAACAATAATAGGTTTAACCCTCTTACTGCGATAAGACGTAATATCCTTTACCACCACTTCTTACTAACTGTAACCACTGATAAATAATATTAAATTTTTATTTTTTTATACAGGCAAACCTTACTGTTTTTTATTTAATGCGATATAATTAAAATTTTACTAACAAAATATTTTTCCGTAAAACCTTTTAGAGTAACTAGAGAAAGTGCTATTTATTTAATAAATTAAAAATATTTTAAAAAGTTTTAGGATTATCGGAAAAAAACTTCTTTAGTTATGTCCTTAGGTTATTTTTAGCCATAGCTAAAAACAGACAATATTTGGTAATATCACTTTTCCACGCAGCAGAAAATGTAATTATTTTAAAATTTAACTTTTTTTTAATTATTTTTGCGAAATTTCAATGTTTTATCCTTAAAAAGTTTATAATATCAAGTGACTTTCCTTTATGTTTTTAAAATACACACCCACTTAACAATTATTAACAACTAAAAAATTTAATTTGGTTTAAAAAAATATTTGTGCTGAACAATTCTAAGCATACTGTAGTTATAATTTTTCTGCCGCTTCTTTAAAACTCTTCCACAATCTTTTTTTTAAACTATAAATTCAAAATTAGTGACACTCTGCAAATAAGAAGAAATGATATTTAATATTTTATTAAGTGCTAAATTATTTATTATCTCTTTATGTACGGTTAGCTATTTTATTATTTTAAAGCCCAGTATTGGAGTTACTAAATTAAAACATTCTTGGGTATTAGTAGTAAAACTAATTAATTTATATGATTTAACTTTTTTTAAGAAATATATTATTTTCACTTTGGAAAATTAAATTTATTTAAACAATTAAACTTTAACGTAAAGTCAAGGAGGGAGATCTTATATTTTAAATTAAATAGTTTCTTTTTTGTCTAATCAAAAAATTATATTAAACTAATTTTTATTTTTAGTAATATCTAAAAACAAGCTTATATAATAGAATTGAAAATTTGAGACCTGTAAAAATTACATAATAAAACCATTATTAAAATGAATTGGCTAAAAAATATTTAGCGTTATGTAAAAACATAATTTTATGATATATTGTAAAGGATATATTAAAAATGATTAACCTTTGCAGAATCTTATGTTTACAGTTTTTGTACAGTGTATAAACAAAGCAATGTTATGTCAATATCAGAAACACACCCTTACTAATATTAGCGCCAAGTTTGAACTCCTTTATTTGCATTTCCAAATGTCAACATCGGTAAATTAAACAAACCTCTCTGTTTCAGATACTCCCTTTTCGGATGGGGTCTGCCATCGATCTTACTTTTAGCAAGTGTTTTAGTACAATATCATGATAGGGAAGGCCATTTACTAGATAATCATGACCTAAAAGGACAAAATTGTTGGTAAGTTGATTATATTTTATTAAAACAATTTCATCTGTATAGCAACGGCAAAGGACATCGGATTCTGGCTCTCGAACGATTTTTTTTAAATTTAAGTATGTTGTTTCTTAGGTCAATAGGAACATCTTTTAAATGGGACATTTTTGTGCAGACCTACAGGGTGGACCAAAAAATTACTGAGAAGATGAAGCTTAACTGTTATTTTATTCCAGTATAAACGCATAAAAAGAGTAAAATTTTGTCCAAATCCAACGGAATAATATTTTATATATTTGTTTAAAGCTAAAATAATTTGACTTAACATTTTACACATACAGGGTGATCCAGTATCAAATATATAATATGGATTATGCCAACTAAAATGTTAATATCGTGATAAACTTGTACATATATATTCAAAATTTATACATTTTTAATAGCCTATTAAGGTAAATTTAAGTTAAAATATTTAGTCCCAAATACACAGAAATATTTAAAATTAAATATTTTTTTTGGTTTGTTCCCACAAGATATTTTGTGACATAATATATAGATGTACATAGTTTTAAAATCTGCACATTTTTTTGGCAATTTTTTAACAGAGGTATAATAAAATTTGGCTACCCATGACTGAAATAATTTTTATGTACACCTACAGGGTGAAGTATCTAGGAGGTTTCATTTACCATGTCTCCTGAATTTACCTATATTTTTGGTATAAGTCGTACTTAACAATAAAAACAGAATTTACATTGTTATGTACATTTTTTTTAAATGGAACGCTCTATATATTTTTGCCAAATTTTAACTCTATTTAATTTTACATCCTAAAAGAGTAAAAAAACTATACATCAATAATTGCTGGTTATTGAGATAATTAAGTAACTAGATGATATGGTACACATAACATGGGATTATGGTTCACCAACGATTTTGATAGAATTTGTGTATGTTTTTCTTTGGGTCAATTGGAACATTTTTAAATAGGACATTCCTGTGTAGGCCAACAGGGTGAACCACAAAAATCATTGGAAGTTAAAGCTTCCCTGTTCCTTGATACTAATTTAAACGCCTAAAAAGTCTGACATCTAAATCCAACCAAAAAATAATTTACATACTTGCTTAGAGTTAAAAAATGTGATTGGCTATGTAACACATAAAGGGTGCTCCAATATCGAAGAAATAAACAGGTTTATGCCAAGTAATATGTTAATTTCAGGATATGCGGTTTTAAAATTTTATATATAAATTAATAAATAATTAAATTAAGAATTTTAAACTAATAATAAGTAATTTTACACCAGCGATGTCCTATTGATCTAAGAATCAACATACTCATATTTAAAAAAAAATCGTTCGAGAGCCAGAATCCCATGTTATGTGTGCCATGTCCTTTCTTTAATTTAAAAATAAAGAATGACTTTTAATACAAGACACCCAAAAAGGAGCACTAAAAAAAGAAGACACAAGAAGGAGAGATTTAAGTTTTATAGCTAATTAAATGCTTAAGTTTATTTAAAATCATTTTATTTTATAGTAAGTTTGATAGTGGGTAATGTATAAGACATGCCGAGCTTGAGTTTTTTTTATTGTATATGTATGAAAATAAGTGATAATAATGAACTACACATGCTACAGGCCAAACCCGATTTTAGGTTAAACTAATTTGTCCTACGCCCAATCCGAACTAGAGATAGAATTTTAAAATAAATATCCAATGATAAATGTAGTCCTTCCTGGTTGGGTCTGGTTAATTTTAGTTGAGTTCTTCATTTATCATTAAAGAGTTATTGTAAAATTCTATTTTTAATTCTGATTTGGCCTAAAACAACCTAGGTTGGTGTGAAATCGGGTTTGACCAGTAACATACCTTCTTCAGTTTCGAAAAAATACACTAGAGCAAAACATTTGCTGCGGTTTTAAAGTTTTTCATTTCCACCACTCCACATCTGATTAAGCAAGGAAAATTCTCGTAAGGAAATTTTACTGCTTGTCCGTGGGCAGGGCAAAAAAGCTTTTATATAAAAATGAAATCCTTAATAAGACAAAAGGCTCTGTTTTGATGTTATTGGGCATGCTTAAAGTTTTGGATGACGACATGGGAACATATACATTCAAAGTATTTAAATTAGACCAAGAAAAATATTTTCTGGCGTAAAAGACCAATCCGAGCTTTTACGAAGCTGCCGTGGCTGTGGATATAATATGTTTATGTCCGTAAGGCTTATTCTCGAAAATAAGGCTCAAGGTTAAATGACTCTTTGCTCTGCAAAATTTGACCACTTAAAAGTAAAGATAAACAGTAGCAGACATTTTTCGCGACACGACGTCCCAGACCAGTATTAAGTAAAAGTCCTATGAAAGAGGTATCCGCATTATCCTACGTTTAATTTTTAAATGAGGCATAAAGATTAATTTAAGAAACTGAATACTGAAGTAAAGGGTACTATCGTTAGCAAAGTAAAGAGAGATGCACCAGCACCCCAGGATGACGTCAAACGCATTATGCTGAGATTGATCTAATTGCGCAGACGCTAGCTGTCTGACAGGATTTAGCTGACATGGGCTAAATGTATTTAGGAATTCTGCGCATGATAGATGTTACCTGTTAACTATGATACGTCAGAAACCACGTTACTTAAAAAATTTACCTTGGGTGAATGGAATCTATATTAAGGTCCTATGCATGTGTAAAAAAATGACAGCTATTAACTGTCAACTTTTATATGTCAAAAACCATGTGACTTAGAGAATTTAGCTAACGCAGATGAGATCTATATTAGGTTTGTACGAATGCTTAGAAAGTTTGGGATACGTAGCCTAAGGTCTTCAATCATTCTGCGCAAAAAAGTCTAGCGTTCGAAAGTTATCAGCCAAGTAGCAATTATACCCAAGAGTAATAATTATTCATCATGTCGGCAACACCTTTACTTCCATAGGATAATATTCTTGACAAAATGGTGACCCTAAATACTTCAATATAGATCAACGGGTTACATTTCTGCAAATTCAGCAAAAAAGTTTCCCAAATGCTACTTGTTGGTTAATATTATTATAATCTAAAGCATATCAATCAATTGACAAGAATATTATTTAAATCAACTGTCAAATGACCTGTGTCTTTAGTCGGAAACAACATAACTAAATTTATCATACTTGAACAGGATGTGAGGTTATGTAAATAATATAAGAAATGGTAACCATCAAATGCTAAAAGGTCATAGTAAAATAACATTATTTAACATTAACATAAAATAATTTTCATTGATATATGTCATTAACCTTCGTATATTTTTAATTTACGTTTTACCTGTTATATACAGGGTAAATCAAAAAATATTACAATTTTTTTTATCAAATGGCCTATCTAACGTTTGTCAATGATTTAGTGTTGCTGCGTTTATTATATTTTTTTATGCATTTAATGCACCCTGAAGCAAAAATATTGAAACTAAAGTACCGTAGTATTTTTAAACTTTTATTTTGCTAATAAAAGTACACCTAACATAAAACTAAAATGTTGCACTATTATAGAATATTTATTTTCTACTAACTACGCCAAACATAAAATTACAATAATGTTTTAACTATTTAAGGCAAAAACATATATAATTAAAAAATACAAATTTTAATAATGGTGAAAATCTAACAGGTTTGTAATAAATAATTAAACAGAAGGCACTTGTGTTAGCGAGAAAGTTTTCTTTTGTTTTCATCTCTAGTCTTACATCAGTGTAACCAGAATTTAGTATTTTATTCTGTCTTAAACAATCAATTACAATTAAGGTTGCATACTTTCTAAAGTTTTTGGAAGTAAAACATGGTTTGCTTTTCTCGTTGTAGCTCTCTTGATATTCAGAACACATGTTATAAATAGTAGCTATTTGTCTTCTAGACAACTCCTAATTTAAATTATTATATGGATAAAATTGGAAATTTAAATAAAACTTTACATTTGATACATTACATTAATCAAATGTGCACCTGCACTAAATTTCTAAAACCTAAATCCAATTAAGTTCTACTTAATTTCATTCGTTCAGCATCGGATACTGTAATACGTGGTAGCTTTCAGTAAGAATAATTACATTTTCTTCATCAGCAGTGTTTACAACACCATTTATGTAAGAAGGGCTTGTTACTAACACCAGTTCGTGTTTAATGTTTTATGAGTATCTGTTAAAAATATTCGGTAAATCCTACTAGTGTTCTTAACGATACATAAACATTAAAGCTTCTAGTGGTTGGATCAACCAAATCACAAGCACAATCAATATTAATACTTAAACCGGCATTTTTATTTTTTATTTATTTATTACCATTGAAAGAAATAAATGCATTCATAGTTGCTGCTATTTCAGGATATTTAATTGAGTCAATAACTTTTCCACAATTTTAGGACGAATTTCTTTAAAGAGATGACTAAAAAATTGTTTATAAATTTAGCCGTGTTTGAGGTCTTCCTTCTAGATAATTATGGCTCGCTCATGGTATAGTTTGTTATATTGGAATGCAAATTTTATCATTATTTTTTCAAGCAGTACGGCAAATTACTATTTCTTTTAATCTTTGTAACAGAATTATTAAAGTTTGGGAAAACGGTTAAGTTAAAAACACTCATTTTAAGATTTTTTTGCAGTAAGCCCTAAAATTTAAAGAAAGTTTTTATTTTCTGCTGCAAGCTTTTAACGATTGTTCAAAATTAACAATTTTTTGAGTCATATTTTACAACCATACTACGTGTGCTTTTTGCAGTAGTTTAATATACCAATTAACGTGACACCAAACAGTAATTAATATTAATTTAATCAAATGTAATCCTACAGTAATAACTCCTTTCCTAAAATCAACATAGTCACCATCTTGATCGATCACTTTTAACACAATGCTGTCGATAACTCCAGGAGATACAGGCATATAGATTACGTCTCGTCGAATTTCAATTATTTTAAAACCAGTCGAAACTGATAATGAAAACTCATGTATTGTATGAACAAGCTTATTATTGGGATAAGTCCTTGTAACGCTATTACACTAAATTTTAATCACATTAGTTTTTAAAATATTTATAAGGGATTGCCATACATATTTAATATTAAGCATTAGCAAAATATTGTAAGATCTTAGCACTTTACCAAAAGATTTTTTTTAGTCAAGTCATGTCAATTACCCTTAAGTCTTAGGGTACAAATAAAATTCTTGTAGATTTTATTTTTTTTTACAAATGTCTTGATGTAGGAATCATTTATTGTGGGTATTTTATACGATCCAGTGAAGATCTCCAAAGTTATGCTGCCAACATAAACTTTATTATTGGTTTAATCAATATTTGGAACTGCATTAAAAATTTATAAACTAATTAAACCAAACTCGTATTTGTTGGTTTCATCTCTCAGATCAAGAGAAGGAGAATGATAATTATCTTTTAAAATAAAATTTTTACCACTAAATGTATGCATGATGATTGGATTGAAACTAAATATACATGGTATGTGTTTAATTGCATTTAAAAGGTTTCAAATATATGTCTATACCATCCTTGTTAAGCGCTAAATATAAACCGCTTCCAGTTTCCCAAGAGCTACAGCTTCTATTGTTTCGTTATGCCGCTAAGACTCCCTTTACTTGTCTACAAGACTTCCAGCACTCTTAACATTTTTACTGCATCTATTATCCCCTCAGTCTCTCCGCTGAGGGTGCTAATTGCGCTTAAACCAGCAAAAAGTGGCGCTAAAAATATTAGGAAGCCCTCTACTTTAGGTAAAGGTACGATGCTCGTAGGTTAAACTTTTTCTACACCAGTAAATGATTTTAAAGCTACTTCAGCAGCAGCTACTTCAGATCCTGTGGTTATTTCGCGTTTAGTGCATTTCTCGCTTTATGAAAAGCAATCATGAAAGGAATATTTTTGCCTCTTCAAGTGGTGATTTTTTGATTGATTTTATTTTAATTTCTGCATGTCTGCAGTTATACTAATTGCCAGGTAAAAATATTTAGTAATAAATTCATGCTGCTCCATACTATGCAGTCATTGACCTCCAACCAGTTATCACGATAACACGTATCTAGAGCTTAGGATATTATTTGGGGAAAAAAGGGGACCCTTTTTTAAAAACAGTACAAGTTATTTGTAAATAGGGTACTTTTATTTGGAAAAACAGTCAGTTATTTTAAATCCAGGGCCGTTATTTAAAAACAAGGTGCGTTATTTGAAAATACAATATCACTATTTAGAAATACAGAACCGTTAAATGTAAAAAAATATGATTCCCTTAAAACTGGTCATTATGAAGATGCCGTAAAATTAAAAATACATGAAGACTCTTGGCAAAACTAATATCCATGTCAATACAGAAAACTCACTATGGTAAACAATCTACACCATTTACACCTAAGTTCCCTAAAGGGCTTTAATGTAAAAACGTTTCTATGACAGTAATAAAAAACAACCTAACTTTGCAAGTCCCATTTAAAAACAAGTTTCCGACAAACCATCCGCACAAGAAGTAGAAGAATATCAGGATATGGATAATCCTAATGATGGTGAAACACAAAAAGGCTAGTCATCAATGACTCAGAATATGGACAAAGGGACGAAAACTGATTTAAACGGAACTATATATTAACATAACCCTGAAGAAAGTTACTTTAACGATGACTTAAGAATCGACCCCAGTTTAACTCTGTTTAAATTGATAGCATTGCGGAAAAATTATTTTAGAAATATCTAGATAAGTTTAATCCGTTATCAAGAGAAAATATGCAAGAGACCTTATAACTGATATGGAAAACGAGTCTAACTTATTTAAAACATGAACTACTGATCACGTAACTTTTGTTAATTCTCGGCTTGAATTTATATTAAGGGAAAAAAATTCCCTTGAACCCCTGGTCTATACGAACTTTTATTTAAGGCTCACTAGTAAAAAAACAAGTTACAGTGCTAGACGGGTAAACCTTTGCAAAAATTATTCTGTGAAAAAATGCTAGCAAGAGAAATTTTGTTGTATAGTTACAACATGTGGGAAGCAGTGGTATCAAGTAAATACTGACAATTAAATCATTTCTTAACTCTATAAAGAAGGAAAATGCAGAAAAACAAAAAAATGCGAGAGACAGTTACGAATTACAACATTACAGGGTTATGGCTTACCAATCGATACTTCATCTGGTTTTAGGCCTTTTACTGGTTACAAAACATTTTCCAACAATAAAATTTATATTGTTTACTGGGTAGATCTAAATGAGCTTGCTTACGAGGAAGTTTTTAATAACTTCCATTAGAATGAGATTCTTAGTATTATCGAAGAGTTAAGGGCAGCTGGTATCACTGAATGAACCCCCTAGAATTAGTAACAAATTATCAAGATGACTCTTGACAAATTAAGGCGTAATTTAACCCATCGCTACCATTTAGTTAAAAAAGCTTACAAACAAAAAATTATTTAAAATTCAACCCCCAAAAGAACTTCTCCGGTTACATGAATATAACGTTAATCTTAGAAAAAGGTTCATCAAGACACCTTTTTACAAAATCTGAATATTATATGTTACTTATAATCTTATTATTATATTAAGTCCTCGCAGGTCCGCCGTAATATCCTACTTTTTTTACATCACAGGTATCCCACTTTTCACTTTTACTACTTTATACGACCCGAGGTACCTCGGCATTAATTTCAATCCTGGGCCTAGCTGCGTCCTCTTAATACTAACTAAATCAGCAATCTTATATGTCTGACATGGCTTGCTTATTAGGTTATATGTATTTCGGTGTTCATACTAATTTTTTTTATCTGCCTTTTTGCATATAATCTTATTTTTTCTCTGCCTTCTTTAAACTCTTTTCTTAGTTCATCTTCTAGGATGTCCTTAATTTGTAAACTGGTCTTGTTTCTCATCTTAACCCCGATCATTAATATAAACGCCTCGGCTTGAATTAGAAAAACTTTGATAGATTGAGTTTATCATTTTTTATAGGACTTCGCATTTATACCAATTATCAGGTTATTTAATCGACCTTTTGGATAAAAGAGCAATGGTGATAAAGTTTATTATTTTAATTTACCCATTGGCATGTGGTAGTCTCATTGTAACCATCTTGTAATTTTTACTATATTCGTCGCAATACTGTTTAAATTCTTGGGCGCTGAATTCAGTACCTTTATCTGATACTATGTTCTTAGGATTTGCAATGTTCTTTTTTTGTAAGTTTAATTTATTAATTACTTTTTTGTAGTCGTCGATTTACCTGGATATAACCAAACAAATTTTGTGAATCTGTCCATAACAGTAAATATATGCTTTTAATTCTAGCTTTTTAATTCTAATGGCCTTAAATGGTCACTGTGATATGTTTTTAAGAGAATGGCATTAGAACGGCTTTAGAAATCCTAATTATTTGTCACATTTTCGGTTTGATAAAATGCACGCCATACAACTTAATACTTTTAATATTTTCCTTTAACTTGGGTATTTAGTATTCTTTTAAAGTTTTTCCCTTGTTTATTATACTAATATATCTTTCTTTATGTAATTTTTTTATTGTTTGGTAACACTGTAATTAATCATTTATTTATCAACATCAACCACTGCACATTATCAGTGACAAAAAATCAGAATAATATTATTTATCGTAAAAATATCTCACTGATTATCGCCCTATTCGGTAGAAAACAGAACAAAAAATCCACTGGTACCAAAATTTTGTCAAAAAGTTTATTTTACCTTTAATATTTATAATATATTAAAAAATACTTACCAACCGCAAAATATATTTATTTAATATTCATGTTAAAATTGTCTTTAAAATTCAGTTGGAAATAAATTAATTATTGCCTGTCCGTAACAAAGATCATTTAAAATTAAACCACTATAAACGTTTTATAAAATAAAACACAGAATTTTAAAAAATATATATAACGATCCCTACTCATTACAAGGTGGAAATATAAAATAACATTCTTTAATTATGGCAGATGTGCAGCTATCGCAATGGAAAAATACCACCGTCTAGTTCGTCACACAGGCACCCGCCCCGATGTTTAAAAGCCGTTACAGGTTTTATTTTTAAAAATAGGTCACATATTAATTAAGTTAAAATAAAGTCCATTATATTGGGCAGTAAAAAACACACATTTTAATAGGTTTTTTATAAAAAATAATGTCTTGGTAAATTTTAAAAATATATGGGCAATTTGCTGTCCTTTTTAAAATATTACTGTTTTTCTTATATAGTATTATACACTCTTTTAATAAAATATAAATCCTATAAAAGAGAAATAAAGCTAAAGAAATGCTCTATGTTTTTTAAAAAAGGTTTGTGAACATTGAAAATAAAAAAAAAAACTTTCCTTTTTTTTTAGTTTTTTCGTCTATATTTTTAGTCTCCACCCATGAAGAGAGTCGTCAATTTTCATTTTATATATAAAAAAGATGCTTTTTCAAATAGTGAGGGTCCCATTGGGTTATACCTTGACTTTTTTGTGCATCCTAAACCGGGTTTTCCGATGGACTATTATAATTTGCTATACGTTTCATGAACATTAACTACTTTATTAATTAGTAGTAACGGCTTACCAGATTAACAAATAAAATAAATTGAATCACGTTGCATGTCTGAGAATGACACATTTATGAGCTATTCTCATATTAAGATTCCTATTTTCGTCAGAGTAATTAAAAATATGGAGATCTTACCTAAAATTTTAAATTGGGACCACTTACATCAATAAAATAATTTTTACATTTTGTACCAACAGACACTTACCTTTTATTTTACTAATATGATAATTTAAATTCCAGACATATATTGTACATCTTGGTAAAATTTTAACATTATTCGCCTCCTTATTTTGAATGAGCCTAGGGTTAGAAAATCCTTTTTAGATGGCATCAAAATGGTAAAAAGATTCCATTCAAGGGTCCTTTCAAGACATAAAGGGTACAAAGCCTAAACGGCATCCTTTGTATGTATAATTTATCAGGCAAATTCAGATTGTTCCTTTTAGTCTTGCATAAGACATCGTCTTCCTAAATTGTGGCTATATCAATTTGAAAAGCACTGTTGAATTATATAAGAGATATAAAACTCTAGGTGACTTTTAGCAGCGACGAATTTGCCATAAAGTTTTTGGTTACCAGTTGAATGTTAAGCCTCTATTATATTGACGGGTTCTCCGATGCGAGTGACTTCGAGTACATTACGAGGAGGATCGCGCCACAATTACATTTACAAGTTCTTAAATTCGAGTTATTACCAGTAAAATAGTAAACGTTTACCTTTGTATACCGGGTGGTGCGTCGCCGAGCGGAACATAGGAAATGCCATGTAAATTTTTTAAGGGGTTAATTATTGGCTCCCCTGTACATTTTACAGAAAAAATGTAGGATAACTTTTTAAAGAGACCAATCTGACAAACCCTCGTGGCAAACTTCAAAAAAATTTAATAAGCGAATCTTGAATTATTTAATTAAATGTAATCGCAAAATTACCAAATTTTCGGTTCAGGTAAAACCAAACAGACACCAGCCACCAGCAAACAATTTGTTATAAGGCTTTATCAATCTGACAAATATATGAAATGTTTTTTTTCGTTTCATCAATCTCACAATTATTACATTCAGAGTAAAAGACACGTTAACATTACTTTTTTATCAAACCTTTTATTTAATGTAATAATTAAGTTTAACTAATAGCAATTATTACTCTCGATCATTAAAAAAATAATTGTAACATACGAGAATTTAATTAAACCAATAGCAGTACCTGAAATATTTTAAATTTATTTTTCCATTAAGCCTATATGGTTTATTTCAACCAATAAAAGTATTGCCAGTAAATTCGAGTCCAAAGCCATCGCAATAAATAATTGGAAATGTTTAACTCAGAAGATCAGAAATAGATCCGAAAAAAGAGAGAACTGAACTCTCAATATTTTACTAGGTGTGAAAAATAAAATGAAATAAAATAGAATAACTGTTTTAAAAATAATTGAGAATTACATAAAAACATTAATTAATCAAATGTTTAAACAACCCCCCATTAACAGCTAAACCATATCCCAACATTACAATCTAACGAAATAGCGTTTTGTAGCTGGTTTAGATTCTCAAATTTAACTTTTTAAGTGACCCCACAGAAAAAAGTCATTCGGACCAATACTATTGCCGTTAAAAGCATTTTCCAGGTAATCTCTAACCATACAGGCATTATGGGCGGGGCAACCATCTATTTGGTACCAGATCATTAGATCTTCCCAAACAACTTCCTTCAATTTGATTTCATTGATCTTTTATTTCATAATTAATATTTTTTTTCAAATACCGACTGTCACTGATTTACTGAAACTTTTCCTCATGTCAGGTACAATATTCATTTTACTGGTGCCTGTTTGGTTTTACCTGAACCGAAAATTTGGTAATTTTTGCAATTACATTTAATTAAATAATTCAAGATTCGCTTATTAAAATTTTTTAAAACTTGGCACGAGGGCTTGGCAGATTGATCTCTTTAAAAAGTTTAAAAAGTTTTTTTACATTTTTCTGTAAAATGTACAGGGGAGCTAATAATTAACCCCCTTAAAATTTACATTGGATTTCCTATGTTCCGCTCGGCGACGCACCACCGGATAAAGGATTCGTACATTTTGACAATTTTAAAATGCTTGGTCTAAGAATAAACGAGCTGCGGAGGCTTTAGTAATAATAATGATTTTAAAAATGAAAAATAATAACAGAAAAAGAATACGCAAAATATTACAATATGGGTAATGCAACATTTAGGAGACCGCTACAAAATCAATTAATTGTTCCATTCGCTAGCCAGAAAAACTTAAATCCGCAACTTAACATATTTAAAAATAGGGCCGCAGCCCAGTGGTTGCTAGCCCCCTGGGCTACAACCCCCGGAGCCATCCTAAGCCTTCCCTAGAGAAATTGTAAAAAAACAGGCAACGATGACGTTCTTTAACAAAAAAAGTTTTTCATAATTAATTAAACAGATTCTTTGGTTGTTTCCTTAAACCGCCCGTTCTTTACTAATTATAAATAAATAAAACTTATTTATTAATGTTTCATTATAAAAATGTTGGTAGACAATTTTACGTTTTGGCTTGTATGTAATGTATTACAAATAACTTTAGTTTTCCTTAAACTTTTAAAAAGGGCCTAACAAGCTAAAACAAATGTAGAGTAATGTCAACTAACACATATTAAAAGGCCAAATAACGAGTTGTATTTATTTATAATAAGAAAAGAGTCCGCTGTGCCTCTCCCAACTTTGAACCATATTGCACCTGCATTTTTTCGTAAAAATGAGATCTACTCCATGCCATCGTTTATTTAAATTACTGTGACGTCTAAAGTGTATGTCTTCTTCTGTATCCTTCATTAATCATGAAAAGACAAAACTACTAATAAAAAAGAACAACATGATTGATACTATCATAATACAACCAAAAAGGCATTTAATGGAAGATAATGAAATAGTTTAATGTGTTATATTTGGAAAGAAGATGAAATTGACAAGTGCCAGAAATTAAAAGAACTGGTTATCTGGGTATCTGGGTTCCTAGCGCAAAAGATCTATCGGACGGTAAAAATTATTTAAACTAATTTGAGACTAAAAACGGCATTTAAAAAAATCCAAAATTTGTATGATCAAAGAGCTGTTTTTCAGTATACATATAAATTTTAGCCACATGTCAAGCTTTTAAATGCAAAACTGCTATATATAAAACAAACTTTTAAATTAAAGTTAAAAATGGTATTTTTATAAAATTACTTTAAATAAAAGCATTTTTTAATGAAAACATATTTTAAATATTAATTATAATTTTCTTGTAACTTAAGCACCAATATACCAATACAAAAGTCTATAAACGTAAATTTATTTTACGCCAGGAATATGGAACCTAACGAAAGTACTGAAATTACTCTGTACATTAAGTAAGAAAATATTTGCTTATACAGGGTGTCAAATTTAAAACTTTTATTGTTAATATCTCGGAAAATAAAATAGTTGAAAGTTAAAATATATATTAAAAAAAGAAGGGTTAACTAAAACCACTGTACTTCATCAGCCAAGGAGTGAGTTACCACACATGTCAATTTTAAAATTTTAAATTTCATAATCCCTTTGTGATATCTTAAATTAAAGTTTTCCATACAATTTTTTTTGTTTAATTAATACAGGGGATTAAAAAAAGAGTATAAATCGATCAAAAGACGCGCTAAATTTTATCAAAATTCCATTTTATTTAATTAGATACTAGACATGCTGTTCATCTTGTTCTAAAAATAGTACGAGTAGCTATTTTCAAATAACATTTTGAAACACTTCTCTAATAAAACGTTTACATAAACGAAGGGTTAAGGTTACCAAATGTACTTTAAAACCTTATCACATAGCCATATAGAGAATTTAAAAGAAATTAACATAAATGTCATATAAATATTAATGGGGAAACGTTAATCGGTACGCCTCCGCACCATAAGTATTTGCCGACAAATTCTGCTCTCGGCCCCGTAGAATGACTATTGCTAAATGAGACACCAGAATAGAATAAATATACACAAGTTTTATTTACAAAAAATATGGATTATTAAACCACAAAATTCTTGTGATACGCCAATGGGGCGTATCCCCAGCTCAAGTTTTGTTTATACTTTACAGTTTCTAAAAGGTAAAATTTTCCCTTGACAAAAAATTTAAAATTTTGTTTACTTTACAAAATATCCAAGAAAAAAGAAAGGTTTAAGATTACTTTTTCACTCTGCACCAATAGCCTTAATTAATCTGTCAAGAGGTAAGAAAAATTAAACGTAACTTATTATCTAGTTACAATATCAGATGTTCAAAAATTTATTTAAGCTTAATTTATAAAAAAATATATGAGAAAAAACTACAAAATTTACTTAAAAAATTGACAAAAAATTCACTTTAAATTAGCAAGTAGTTTGTTTAAATTTCACTGAAAAACCGAAACGCCTTCCGTATCATGGGGCGTAAGTCTATCGACGTTAGTACACAATTTGAGATTGTTTTTATCACTATAAAAGATAGAAAGTTTAAGGTCAAAGTTAGAATTTATTTACAGTTTTGGGGACACCCGGTATTAATTATTAACGAACTATTTTATCAATAAGTTCAGATATTACCTTAACTCTCTGCTAATCTTCAAAACATTCCATTCACATATCACTTGTATTATTCACTCCAGCTAACTTCTGCCCTGGTACAGTCCTTTGCAATTACCTTTAACCATTTTTCTTTACCTTTGTACTAAACAGGTCAAATAACATTCGACACAAAGAAATACTTGAGTAGCTTTACTTAAGTAAGAAATGCACACTTCGTACAAAACCTTATAATTTTACTTGGTTCCAAAGAAAAGATGTGATAGCCAATTTTCTTGTGCTAACACAGAGAAAGTAGCATTAGCTACCATGGAAACTAACATTCTATCAAATTATTTTAATGAAACATTTCGGTAACTTGCCGGAAATGCGAAAAAAATTAGAAACTTCTTGCTTATTTGAAGACAGAAGACTTGCTGCATTGTTAGCGTTGGATCTGGCTCTCCCGGCGTACGTCCTCCAATGCGACCCATTTCATTGGTCTATTTACATGACGCACGCTATCTACTCTTAAGACGCTGCTACCCTTTTCGCGTCTGTCCAAGCCCCGACGGGTTGGATGTGTCGACTTACTACGTAATCACAAGCTTACGAAACATGTCGATGTGTTAGCGATGCATAGCGACTGGCGGCTTTCCATGTTTCGTTGTTTTTAGATCGGTAAAGGAATTTTTAAGAGCAATTTAAATTTATTAAGGCGGTGTTGTCACGATTAGTAGGGAACTTTACTGTTTAAATTTAGATTTTTATTATTTCATAAAAATTTATAAAGAATTTTTGCACACTTGTGATTATAAAAAAATAGCTTCTAGGTTGCAAGATGTGTTTCTGCAACAAATATGTCAAAGTTTGACAGGTGTCATTCTGTTACAACCATTTTTATTGCAGATATCGTAAATTTTCACGGAGTCTCTTTTGTTCCCAATGACATTTGCGATTAGCGTGTGTAAATATACAAAGTATGTATATACAAATGTGTCATAAAAAACGTGTACATAATTTTTTGAAAATATCAAAAGTGGGTCATGCAGGATCGATTTGCAAGGGACCCTATATGACATGTATTTTGAGCATCTATTTAAATAAATGAATTAAGATTATATTTAAATAAAACACATTTTCTTTACTTAAATTATTTTTTTAAACTCTGTATTAAGTGAAAAAAAGCATTGAGCAAATTGATACTACTCAACGAGACATTTAATTTAAAAGGTATTAAAAAAGGGGTGATTATTTAAATTTTTTGGCTGTAGGGCGTCTAGGAAGTAACTTACCCTTTGACATTTATACCAAATTATAATTTTCTAACTATTATATTTTTTAAGATACTTGCATTAAAAGATTTTAAATTGACACCCTGTTAAATTTTATATGATGGTTGTAATTTATAACTTGTTAGTTACTCTTAACAGTTAAAACAAATCAACACCGCTGCATTAAAAACAAATCCTTGTTGTGTTCAGACACTTTATTTTTAATGCACACTTTTCTGAAGCATGTAAAATATCTTACTTATTTTAAAAGCGCACTACCAATTGCAATTTTCTGATGTATTAAATTTAAATTTAAAGTGAATCAACGAACATCAGCTTTAAATTGCTTGCATAAAAGCTTAAAAGTAATCTTTAAGCCGTTGCGGTTTAGTAATTTTTACAAGAAAAAAGGTATTAAAACTTATGTTAACAGAGTTTCTTTTTTAAGCTCGATGTTCGTCAGTGTAGACACTTAGTTTTAGTTTTATTAATTTTGGAAGAACTCTTACTTGGCAGTTTTTTAAACCCTACGATAATGTTTATTATAACCTTCACCAAACTGTGCTGTTAGAGAGTAAAAAAATATATCTTTTGTGTAATTTACTTAGTATCTCGTATAAACCGAACCTACAATTAAAAGCAAATTGCATTTCTTTGGCGACGACGTATAATATTTAATAGTTCAGAAAACGAAGCTGAAAAAAGTGCAAAACCTGGCATTTTTTTCAAAATGCATAGATTCGAATGAAAATTTGTAATTAAGCTTAACTTACCCTTTTCTTTAAAATTCATATTATGTCGATGGGCGCTCTTTATTTTTTAGGGGCAAAAACTACCCTTTATTGCTAAATTATTCATTATTATGTTATTAAAGCCTAAGTTCAGTAAAATTTGACTTAAATAAGTTAAAAAAGTGGTATTTTGTTTCTTTGAAACATTATTTGAAATATGTCAGGCCTTAAAAATTAACCGCCATTATGAATTAAAAAAAAATTGACTCTTAAAAATTCATATATTATCACAGTGTTTTGCATAAAAATTTGTATTTAGCTTAACTTACCTTCCTCTTCAAAATCTTCGTTATGCCAAATGTCGCTTTTAATTTTTTAATGGTTAAAACTACTCCTTACTACAATAACCCTCAAAACTTTCATATTAAAGCTTAAGTCACATATAGTTAAGCTCAAATAAATTAAAAAATAAGTACTTAATTCTTTAAAATATTATTTAATATATTTTAACCCTTAAAAATCAACCCTTATAATAATTAAATAAAAAATTGTTAACCTCTAACGGTTTTTTTAGTACCATAGTGCATAATATAGGTTTGAAAACTTAAGAAAAAGGTTAATTTTTAGGAAGAAAATGAAAATTTTTTTGATCCATGTTTTAAAAAAAAAATAGATGGATAGTAAACAGCAGTGAAAAATAAAATTTTTGTAAATAAACAGTTTAACTAATATTTATTAAATTTTTATATTCTGTGCAAGGTAATTATTTTTTAAATCTTTTTATGCTTAGTCAATTTTAAACGCAAAAATCCCAAACTAAACTCTTTATTGTAATCCAGTTGTCATGAATTGTTCAAAAATGTGCCACGTTGTCAATTTTTTAAATTTTTCACTCTTCAATAAATTTAGCACATATTTAAGATGAACATTTTTAGTACGAAGCCCTAAGGTATACATGCGCTTAACCATTTTTAATTTGAATATATGTCGTAGTCTTTCCGAGAAATCTGTCTTTTTACAAAGGTTCTGGTCTTTTAATAAAGCGGCGACGTATCTTGTAAAATAAGCCGGCTCCACGATATGCCTAAATTTTTCTTAAAGAGTTGACTAATTTTAGAGTTGTACATTTGTACTTTATTTTTTTTAGTTAATGGTTAATACAAAACTAACTACAACTAACTATCCTGTTCCTGCCGAAATTGTCAGTCCTTACCTTAAGTCAGGTTATGTTACAACACAGTATGATGAAACAGTGTCAGATTGTGTAGATTATTTTCAACCATATGCCGACGCTTTATAAAGTAAATTGGATTTTTAAAAAAGTCTATACACAATAAAACAGGACTCTATGGGTTTTTCTCATTGCTGTACGTGATGTTACTTACATATTTATATTTGGCCGTTACCAATTATTTGATCATATATTGGCATACCTATTTTAAGTTTTAACTCCTATATTATAAAAAACAAGTATCCTAGGATTTAGGTTTAAATTATTAACGATATAACTTTTTTAAGTCACATTTATTTAAATAAAGGAAATTATTTAGAATGACGGCCCCATCTATAAAACCATAACCATAAAAAATCGAAAAATAGAGATATTATTATGTTTTTTTTTTTCATTTTGTCCTGTTTTACGGCGGACCTACGAATCTTTTAAAGTTTAATTTTATTTTAAAAATTAAAAAGGGTTACTTCTCAAGTTTTTCGTCAATACAATGCATCTATTTAGGTGTAACAGTTTTTAAGAACTTGTTTTATATTTAACGTGTAAAAACAAATAATTTAAAAAATATCAAATTTTAGATTTTTCCAATGTTTTCTCAAAAAATATTTTTTTATCCAAAACTAAAATTTTTTATTTTTTTTTATTATTTTACTTTTTAAAAATGTTAAAAAAAAAAATATATAACAACACAAAAACAATTTTATCATGGTCATTTTACATCTATATTTTATTTCCTGTAACCCACTGAAGTGTAGCAATAATGAATAATTTGTTTTATATTTAACGTGTATAAACAAATAAAAAAAAATAAAAATATCAATTTTTGAATTTTTTAAATGTTTTTTTATCAAAAAACTGACATTTTTTAAACTATTTTACTTTTAATAATCGTTAAGAAAAAAAATATAAAACAACGCAAAAACAATTTAATCATGGTCATTTTACATCCATATTTTATTTCCTGTAACCCACTGGAGTTGTTTATTTTACGCCGCCACTGCCCACCGCTGCGTTCACACGTCATTGTCGTGGTTGGGCCCAGTAGGATCTTTTGGAACATTCGCTAGACTTGCTGGTCATCGGCATCTGTGCCTTAAACAGGTGTATTCAACGGTGCCTCTGAGATACAGGGCGACCTCTCAGAGTATCTAGCCTTACTGCGGTAATGCGGGGCTCTGCCGTGGTGGACTATTGGTTCCCTAGCTCCAAACAGAAAGCGGACAGAACCTCTTTCATAGAAAAAAGTGAAAAAGGTGCGCTGACCGAAACGGATAAATCCGTTTCGGGAGGTGCCACCCAAGGTCAGAAGCAGAAAAAGGTGCGCCGAAAGAAACGGGTGAATCCGTTTCGAAAGGTGCCATTGAAGTCACAGGCGCCTGTTTCACGGGAAAAGGCTAATCTATCCCGAACAAACAGGTGCTTAGGAAGGGATCCCTCAATCCAAACAGAAGGCGGAAATAACCGCCTTTATAGGGAAAAGGGTGCACTGGCTTTAAACAGAAAGCGGAGGGACCATTTTCATAGGGTAAGGCCGGAGATGCGGCCTCAGAAGGAACATCTGGTTCCTGTGCAAGAACCTGGTAGCTACCCACGTCACTAGACCGGGAGAGGAAGGCATGACGGATCTAATAGTCTGCTCGTCATACTCTCCAGGAGACAGGGACACCAGAACACATCAGAACACACATTGTGCTCCTGTCCGGTAGCGACATGAGTAAGAGGGGATGTAAGAACTCTCTCCCAATCTAATATCGGATTTATTAGAAGTCTGATCCTATTGGAGGAAATATAAAAAGGTGTGAGCCACAATAGACACAGCGGTCGAAGGGGAGGGCGTTTCTAAAACAATATTTATTTGTCGCCTGTAGTTTGCAGAGCTTGCTTGAATTATGTAAATACTTTGTTTTATAGCGGCAGCACCCCCCTAAGCAACTGCAGCGGGGCTTGAATACCAAAACAATCGGTTTTTAGCGTTTAACAGATTTTACAAAATTATTACAGAAATGGTAAATAATTGGCAAATGCAAATTTTAGTAGTGCACGGTATTTGCCAAATGACATCTTAACTATTATTATATAATATATTTTTAACCAATAAAAAACAATACAAAAATTAGCTTTCAGACCATCACAAAAAAATCATCATCAATAAATTTTTAACGTCAAAGATAAAACACCACCACTTAATTAATCTGAAATGTAAACGGTTATTTATTTTATGCTTGGGAAAGTAAAGTTAAATAAAACACACAAAATATTTAGAAAAAGGGGTAGTTTTTATTTCGTTATAAAGATTAAACCTTGCCATTATATGTGAAAAACAATATCATTCAAATGCCCTCCACGGGACCCATTACAAACTTCAATCCTTTTGAGGAAATTTTAAATAACTTTTTGGCACATTTCAGTTGATATTTGGGCTAAAACTTTACAAATATTGGCTTTAAGTTGCTAAAAAGTTTAAGCATTGTTGGCGTAAACACGATCTTTCACATAGCCCCACAAAAAGAAATCCAAAGATGTTAAATTACCGAATCTTGCGGGCCAATTAACATCACCTAATCTTGAAATTACGCGTTCTGGTAACTTCTCTTGCAAAAGAGCTTAATTGACCTGTGTTGAGTGGCTTGTGCTCCTGTCTTGTTGGAAGCACTTGTCTTCCAGATCTTCTTCTGCGATTTCTCCTCAAAAATAATGGATCAACATGCGTCCATACCGCTCAGAGTTCACTGTTAAGGCTTTTCCTTGTTTGTATTCAAAAAAATACGGTCCAATGACACCACCGGACCATAATGCACACCATACGGTCACTTTTTCCGGAGGCAAAGGCGTTTCTTCACAGAGGGTAAAATAAGCCTCATCACTGAAAAAAATTCGGCTCGAAAAATCAGCATCAGCGGCTTGTTGTTTAAGCACCCAATTTGCGTATGTTGTGCGTTGTCCATGATCTGTAGGCTTAATTTAGTTCTTGAGGGAGTTGAACTTTGTACGGATAAAGATGTAAGTCCAAATGCAAAACTCGCCACAATGCCAATGAGCCGTAAGACAAGCTCAAACTTTGAGCACGTCGAGGAATCGACAAATTCGGGTCTTCCTCCACACTTTGAGCCATAGCAGCAATATTTTTAGCTAAACGATCGTTACCATTATGAACATACCTTACAATATCAGCAACCGATCCAGTCTCTTTAAATATTTTCAGTATGTTCAAAATTGTTTGCTCTGTAGGACGATTATGTCGACCGTAATCAGCTCGTAAAGCTTTAAACGTTGACACAGCAGAATCACCATTTTTATAGAACAATTTAATAATTTTAGTGCGTTGTTCGACTGTTAAACGATCCATATTTATAAATGGCAAACCTTTAACTAAAAAACGCTTCGAATGACGTTTACTTCTTTCAGATGTCAAATGGCATGGTTTTAGTTTCCCAACCTCAAATTGGATAACCCATTATATTTTAAGGTGTAAGGAATACAACATATACAAGACAGAAAAAAAAATGGTTGTAAAGATTATAAATCCTCTAACTTGTAAAACAAAGAAAGTTAAAATTTTGCAACGTACTTATTAAAAGCAGGTTGTTTCTTTAACGTTGTTGTATTTCTTAAAAATTTACATAAAACACCTGTTTTTGACTAAACTGAAATTTTCAAACATAATAAAAATCAGACATAAAACTAGTTAAATGACCAAACCAATATAAAAATTCCACACTGTTTACAAGTCTTTAAACAAATTTATTGTATTGTTATAAAAATGTACAGACTCCTCATTGGTAGCTTTAATATAAATTGATTTTATCCGTGGTTTCGTATTTGGTTTAAAAATGTAGTTATTCTATGGAATAACTGCCAATTTTTTATTAAAAATATCGTTATAAAAAACGAAATAATTTGTTGTATTTGATAACGCGAAAAAAAGTTTTTGTACTAGAGATAATCCCATATAAATTAAAATTTAGACGCTCCTGTAACTCTTTAACTTACCTTTTATTAAAAAAATATTAAGAAAAAATATTAACACTTTTAAGCCATTAAAAATATAGCTTCTTTTCAGAATACGTTTTAATCTGAACATAGTTAATCTTTAAAATCCATTATTGTCAAAAATTTTACGCTTTCGTCAGCAATTACTGTAGACTAGTAATAAATACAGGGATCGAGAATTAATTTTAAATCATATTATTAGCTAAAATTTTTAGAATTTAATGCTTAATTTAACGAAATTTTGAAAGTGGTTACTTTAAATAAATAAGTAGGGGTTACGTAAATCAATTTCTTTTCAGTAATCACAATTAGTTAAAATAGTGTTTTAAATAATAATAATAATACTTATTTAATAGAGACAAAATGCGTTATTGCATATTTTTATAAATCTAAAATAACAATTAAATATAAGTATGCTTTTCTTAATTTTTTACATTTTAAATATGGGAGTTATTTAAGTGGTCACCAAATTATTTATTTTTAGTTATATAAAGTGGTTCTCAATAAAAAAAGATTTTAAAGCAACTTAATACATAATAAAATAACATTACCAGAGCTAACCATAACTAATCCGAAGTAAGTATTTTAGTTACAGGAAATCTAAGAGAATATTGATAAATTTTATATAAAGAAATTATTCTTGTATTTTTTTGTTTCGCTTTTTCTAATAAATAATAAAAACATTGATCACACTTGAGTTCTTTAAGTTTAAAATTAGTAGTAAGAGACATTTGCTGCTGCTAAGGCTGCGACAGGTTGATGTCACGCACGGTTTAGAACAAGCATCATAGGCAGGCTTTATAGTCGTTACAGGAAAACTGAAACAGTGACTAGAAGGCGAGAACAAGGTCGAGGAAGAATTACTACTTGACAACAAAATCGTTATGTTGCTTTAAGCTTTAGGCAAAATCCCATACTACCAGCAACACGGAAACGACAACAGCTTCAAGACGCCTTAGGCGTTCAAATTTCAGTATGAATAGTTCGAAATCGCTTACACAAAATTAAGTTAGCTGCTCGTAAAGCATTTCGAGGTGTGCCACTAATACAAAGGCATAGAAGAGAACGTATGGAGTGGGCTCCTCAGAGAAGGAATTTGAGTTTCTTTTTCCTTTTCTTCCCTGAGAGTCATCTTGATTCACCACCGGGGCAGCACAGCCTCTTGGGCTTTTTGTGCCCAATCTCCCATTATCTTTTATACCAATTCTCCCATAAGTCTTATTTCTTTTTCAAGTCTGTATAACCCCGATACTGGTTGGTTAATATATTCCTGTGGGCTAATTTCCGCTTTCCCAAATAATGCCCGTCTTTTGTGATTCAATGCCTCACAATCGCACAGGATATGGTAGGCTGTTTTCCCCACGTCGCACATTCTACAACTTGGGTTCCCACTGTATGAGCCTATCTTGTGTAGGTGTCCTCTTAGGTTATCTTGCCCTGTTAGCAACCCTACTATTATGCAAAGTCTTTTCCTACTTTGTCTGAGTAGTTCTTCCTTCGTTTTTTTGAATGGGTCTCTTATAAAGCTTTTTCCATGTTTAATTCTACTAAGGATTCCCCAGAATTCCTCCGCTTTTTTTCGGACCCATTGTTACGTTTTATACCCTATTAAAGAATTTTAATGAATTCTGAAAGTACCACCTAAAAATATTACCTACCCTTAAGAATGCGGCTAACGTAACATGTGCTCGCGACTGCTAGTCGGCGTGGGAGTGGGTCAAATCTTGACCAGGGCGCCACTAGTTTGTACCTATATAAAAAAATTTAAACCCGCAAACCCAAACTAGAAGGTCCTCGATATCAAGAATCCCTAAGGGTAATTGATAAAAAAAATAATAATAATAAAACTAAATAAATAGGTTTGGTTGAGGTATTATAGGGCAATAAAACACCGTCTGATTCTGTTAGACAATAAACACATTTATTGGGCGCTGAGTTACTTGACCAAACGGTAAGTAAATGTCAAAAAAACGGTTTATAATGAGAATTTTTAAAATATGATAACTCGATATTAACATTAATTCATAAATTGGTCCATATGACGAAAATAAAATTTACAATGGAGCGTATAGCGTACATAACCTAGACTAAACCATACAAGGCAAGTATCCCATAAAAATAAGCCAATAATGGTCAGATGGTGTAATTTAAACAAGATAAATCCAGAAGTGGAAAATAAAAACCCTAAAAGAGAACAACTTCTTACACTCTTTTAGTACA
This sequence comes from Listronotus oregonensis, assembly GCA_019359885.1. Taxonomy (NCBI): domain Eukaryota; kingdom Metazoa; phylum Arthropoda; class Insecta; order Coleoptera; family Curculionidae; genus Listronotus; species Listronotus oregonensis. The sequence goes on from JAHBCN010003836.1 coordinate 50,076, forward strand.
TTGGGTACCGACTTGGTACCAAAAAAAATGAAAATTAAAATCCCAAAGCCTTTTCGACAAAATGGCGACGGCAAGGCATTTTTTTTACATTTATTAATTTAAGCCCCTCAAATGCCATGTGGCTTTTTAATATCATCCCCCTTATATACATAAAATAGCCTCTACATTGGGTACCAACTTGGTACCAAAAAATGAAAATGAAATTCCCAAAGCCTCGTGGACAAAATGGCGCCTGCAAGGCATTTTTTTTTCATTTATTAATTTTAGCCCCTTAAATGCCATGTGGCTTTTTAATATTATCCCCCTTATATACATAAAATAGCCTCTAAACGAGTTTCATAAAAAAATTATTAACGGCAATAAAAAAAATGAAAAATGTGTTACAAAAAAAATTGACAGCACCCCATGTCGCAGATTGACTGCTAAACTACAATATATTACTTACTGGTGTTATAACCACCAACAATTACCCCTAAACTAAGAAAGTAGGCTTTAAAACACAATATATTACCTTTTAGGTGGGTAGGGTTTCAGACAAAATTGCTCTTCTCCTCCCCAGGAGCCCAATTAGCGTAGAATCCGGAGTACTCTCCGTCCACGTGGCAGCTAGACCGTTCCACAAAAAAACAGGCAATCCAACCAACACGTCTTCGTGAAACCTCACATTAACTAGACAAGCCACTTACATAAGGCCTACAAGAGTTAATCCCCTTTCGGGAGAATTTTTCAATTCAAACTTCTCTTTAAGGCGCTACACGCTAAAAGCACCTGCTCTGGTCAGAGCCTTTTTGTTAAAGAGGACGTTTAGTCCCTTCGTTCTCTTAAGGTAAACTCACCGCCCTACCAACCGATGTCTTAAGCCATTCCGCACTCGGTGGCAGTACCGACCACGTCTGCCCAAGATGGCCGACATAAGGTCACCCAGGTACACCAAACTTACCAAACCAACAACTTCACGCCTCCAATTGCATCCGTTACCCAATAATCCATCATCCCAAATGATCAAATGCTACTTAAGAAGGTTATATAGTTATGACATTCGATATTTAATTTTGATTAAGTATGACATCACCGGTACGCACAACGCAGGATCCCGAAAAACCAATATTCGCGTATTGGCCTCCAAATCCGGCCTTAGACAACACGGGTGCCCATGACATAGAGCGTAGCCGTTGCCAAACCTATTCTTGACAGGTCATGTGACCCCCTTATTTGTAACTATATGGTCCTAATCGGTGGTCTAACTACGTAAAAGATGTGTTAATACCTCGGATGACGCATAGGGTTATTTCATAATAAGGTTCAATTATAAGATTTTCAAGTTATAAGATTTAATTAAACAAATTATTTACCAACCACGTAGGTATTCTAGCTATCTGGCAACACTGCACTTGCTCACATGGTTGACACAGCGTGACAGGTTATGTATAAACAAACCGGCCAAAACAATGGTACAGATTAATTAAATTAAACCAGCAACAACCTATACCACTCCAACGAAAATGGATTTATATAATTGTTAAAAATTCGCCGTAAGGCTGGCTTATCCGGTATGAGAAACAGTGTAAATTTTTAGGTCTGAGTGGTAAAAAGTTCTAAATTAAATTAGTTTATCATTATTTTTATTTTTAAATTAGGTGGATGCCAGGCCACATAAATATGCCTTGGTGCTGTGTCAAGCAATTAAAAGTGTGAGGGAGCTAGAATACTTAATACAAATTTCGCTATTGTGCTTGAAAAGAAATCTTCGAACCCCTATCGAGTAAAGAAAAATCACTTTGGAGAAACAGGTTAGTTTCAAGGCATTAGGTGTTTTATTTTGTCAGGGCTTTATGCCGATAGTGACATAAACTGAGTAGCAAAATAACTGAATTCATTCGAACACATTGTTACATATTTTTAAATCGAAATTTACATGTAACACCATTCCCTAGTTTTCCCTCGTGCTGTTGTTTTGGTCACTTCAAAGGCAGGTTCTGGTTCAAAGTATGGTGTGGATGATCCTTGTCTCGCTAGCGTATCCGATTTTTCGTTGCCTTCTATTCCCGAATGTCCTGGTACCCACAAGAGAGTTACTCTGTTGCGTTTTCCCAGGACTCCCAGTTCTTTTTGACATTCCCATGTCAGCTTGGACGTTACCTTGGGGTTTACTAAAGCCTACAGTGATGCTTGACTGCCTGTTATTATGCAGATCCGCTTGTTTTTATAAGCCCTCCTATTTATGTTTTGGCACAATGCAGTCAAGTATATATTTCCGTTAAAAATACAAAGCTGTGTGTTTCTGGTGAAATGGGGATTTGTGAATTCCTGATTTCACTGTACACTCCCGCTTCAGTTCTCCGCTCGGTTTAAGAACCATCCGTATACCAGATGATGTCTTCAACCTGGCCGGGGAAATCGGGTTGCTGCTACTCACTTCGATCTGGAGTTTTTGTTTTGAAGTTTTTGTTAAATGAGTATTGGGGAATCATCTGGTCTGTTCTCTTGTTCAGGATGTTGCCCCCAACCTGACTTTTATGTTGTTGTGTCCCAAACTAGCATAGACACCAGTTGGTTTCTGTTGAAGTCGGAAGTAGCTTATTCTTGCCTCTCCCATTACTATGAGGTCAAGTGGTGGAAGGTCAAAGAGACACTGCATGGCTACTGTTGGGGTCGTTTTAATTGCTCCTGTTATAGCTAAGCAAGCAAGTCTCTTGGCCAGTTTTCTAACAGCATTTCTTTGTCGGATTTTTGTCCACCATATATCAACGATGCGTATGTTATCATAGGCCTTACCACCATGGTGTATAACCAATAAACCATGTTTGGTTTAAGGCCACATGTCTTTCCATGAGATCGTCTGATTAACATATGAGTCATCTCCGCTTTCTTTCCTATTTTCTGAAAATGTTGGTTTCAGGTAAGCTTAAAGTCTAGGATGACACTCAAATAGTTTTCCTCTCCCACAATCTTGTTTGTTTAACCTCGTAGAGTCAGGGGTCCTAAGCCCTCTAGATTTTTTCTTTTGGTGAAGGCAACTCTTTCTGATTTAGAAGGGTTTATGTTAAGTCCCTCCTTTCTCGTCCATCTGGTAACTGCGTTTAGGGCGTTTTGCATTTTATCTCTAACAGTGTTGTTAAATGTTCCTTGGGTCATAATGACAAATTCGTCCGCGTATCCCAATGTTTGGTGTCCTTCAAGTTAAAGGTCATTTAGTAGGTCGTCCATGGCAAGGTTATGGCAAGGTTGCATAGTAGTGGAGACAAAACTCACCCTTGCGGATATTCTCGTTCAACCCGAGCTACAAGACTTTCTTCAAGAACTGAAGTATAAACTGATCTGCTCTTAAGCATGCAGTCTTTCCAACTGCAGCTTGTTGCGTCGATCCCTCTGCGCCTCAATGCGTTTTAGATGGATGTAAGGAGCGTGTTGTCAAACGCTCCTTTTATATCGAGAAAGGCACACATTAGTACCTCCTTGTACTTGAGAGCATATTCGGCCTTTTCTACAAGCTTATGTTATGCTGTTTCTGTGGACATACTTGCTGTGTATGCATGTATGTCCTTGTGTAGATGTCTGTTCGTAAGTGCATTCTCCGTGATGTGGCTATTTAGCAACTTCTCTTGGGTCTTTAGCACGAACGACATTAGACTTATTGGTCTTAAAGCTTTTTTCCCATCCTGTCCGGTTTTCCCAAGTTTGCGAATTGGAGTTTGGAATGGAATTCAGTTCTGTTTTCTAATGATGATGATGTAGACAGATCACCAAACCTCCAGACATCGCAGCTACGTGCAATAAGTGTACCCCTTTAGAGGCGGCACAGTCATAGTCTGGAAAGGAGTCGCGCTAGGTCATCGTACACCTCTGTTTGTTTGTAAAAACAATATGATAGGGGTTGATTATGCTCACGACATTATCACAGGTATTGTAGCTCCAATTGGGCAAGAAATTTGAAATCCGTTTACTTTTTGAACGATAATAAGCATCCACATAGAACTTTGTAAGTCCGGACAACGCTTCAAAATTCAGAAATAACGCATCATATGATTCCTGCACGCTCACCAGACCTAAATCATGTCGAGCATGTATGGGATATGCTTTAAAGAGCCCTTTACCACGCGAGACCTACATAGTATCTTACCTCTCTTATGGAACAACTTTCCACAGATACTTAATTCTAAGTATGCCAAGATACATAAATAAAGTCCTGGAAGTTTATGATTCTCATAGGCATTATATATATATATATATATATATATATATATATATATATATATATATATATATATATATATATATATATATATATATATATATATATATATATATATATATATATATATATATATATATATATATATATATATATATATATATATATATATATATATATATATATATTTACGGTTATCGTTTATTAATTTTTAGAATACAAGCTGTTATAAATTTGGGCAGGTAAATTAAATCCATTAGGGACAAAAAATTGTTACTGGGAGTAAAAAATTTATTACCTTTTAAATATTAATGAAATAACTAATTTATTTTACCTGAACATTGTCGCTGACTTTAGCAATTTCTTAATAAAAAAACAGCCCATGCGACCATTTATTTTCGAGCTCTTCTTCGAGATTGCCACATTAAATTTATTTTGGTAAAATACTGCTTTTTTACTGAAAAAAATTATCTTAATTTATATTTTCTGCTGGGTGTAAAAAGCACGATGCTCACGATTTAAATGGGCGGAAGTGGCTCAAAACAAGTCAAAAAAATGATATGACATATATGTGTCAAAACTTGATAGATTTTTGTCCAAACGATGATAGCAATTATTTCTGAAACTCTTAACAATTAGCAATTTTTGTCTTAATCGCTCATCGGTAGATTCATTGGCTAATAAAAAAACTAAGTGTTAAATCAGTCTACAAATTAAAAAAAAATAATAAATAATAATAATGTTTCTCCCAGTTAAACATTTAAAAAAGAATTGGCAACAACGCTGCAGTTGCTCAAGTTCGTAGTCACTGTGTATTATGCCTAGCCGCTACGGTATTTTTGTCCGTTTTTTATTTCGTTCGTGCCTTAAAGTGCAAAATAATGTTTTTAAACCGATAATATGCCGATATGTTAATAATTGACGGCGACTCTAACCATTATGCTAATCTAGCAGCTCAAATTTACCGTGAAAGATTTTCAGACCGGTACCACAGAGTTTTCGAAACGAAATGTGTGCGACCGAGAAATCCTGGGAGGTACATGGTACATATGTAACTGTGAAAGCAAAAGTAAAGAATTTTGAAAATCGCGAAAGAAAATTCTGGACCTAGTACGAGGTCATAAGGCCGCGAAGTAAACGTATCACATACCACAGTTCACAGCTGTTTCTTTTTTTTTATACTTAGAGACTTTTTATTATTTCAAAATAAAAAAGTGCTGTTTTAAAACATGATTATATTTGTGTGTGTTCTTTAAATTTAATTAAGCTTAATTTTGTTTGTGCTAAGTACAATTATTTTTTAATTACAAATAAAATGTAAATAAACATTCCTTTAAAAAAAGTGTAAATATGTAAAACCTTGCGAAAAACGTTTGACTCCGATGAGTAATAAAGTAGGCGCCTGTTGCCAAATTTTTTTAAAATTTAAAAGGCCATATTTCGAAAACAAGTAACTTTTTGACTCATGTGTTTTGGCTTGTTTTAAGCTCCACTATCGCCCATTAAAATCGGTAAACATTATACTTTTTACATCCTGTATATATATATATATATATATATATATATATATATATATATATATATATATATATATATATATATATATATATATATATATATATATATATATATATATATATATATAAAAAAAAAGAGGAGAGTAGTCGCAACTGACTAGTTAAAAAAAATATCGAAAACCAGAGTAGTGGGGATGCTCTTTTTAAATTATTGAAAAAAGGATTGGGTTGGATTTTAGTAATAAAACCCCTTTTCTGTTTTGTCAAGCTTTGAGAGTTTTTATTTTCTCCCTTCCTCAGGACTAACTAAAAATAAATTTTTTTACAATTAAAAAAAACTAACCAAAAACCTTAAAAAGATTGAACTCACCAAAGTGGGTTGCTTGTGGCGGTATCCAGCATAATCAAGAATCTCCATATGATGTTAAAAACTACATCTTTAAGGGAAAAAAATTCATTTAAAACTTAAAAGAGAACCGAAATGGGAACACGGGGGAAAAGCGGGTTAAAAGTTCTGACAGACGTGATCGAATGTTTAAAACTATCTGAATGGATCACCGACATTCGTTATTTAGAAAACTTCAATTAGAGAGGGATGGAATTAATGACATGTGAAAGAAAAGACTATCTTGTTTATTTTTACAGCGCAGGATCTATATAATAATCTAGGAACTGTTCCAAAGTACAGTACCTGACTGAGTAAATTTATTTATGCTCTTTTTAATTTTTATTTTTAAAAATTAGTATTAAAAGTATGCCCAGACATGTGGAAACGGTGAAACACCTAGCATCTCCCTGTCATTTTCTTTTATTAGTGGTTTGACTTTCTTTAGTATAAAACTTTTAATTTTAGAAGAAAATAGGTTTTGAAAATGACTTCAGAAAGGAAAAGCAGAGGAAACACCGTCTCCCAAACGTCAAGGAAAACAAATTATTGAGAATTTTAGAAAAGAATTATTCGTCAGGGGCTGGACAGTCAATTGTACGATATTTTTCTTGTTCTAACCGTAATAGATAACTGTAAACCGTGCAAGATCTGAGATGTCACTTTTTTTTATTAAGAACGTTGGATTCCAGATTTATATGGACCATTTCTAGGAATAGTCTTTTATGATATGAATTACATTTTCTAAGATCTCAGCATGATCCCAGTCAATTTGGTGATCATCAACCAAGACATGTTCCCCCAAAGCACATGAATGAACTCCACGCCTACAATCACTTTTGTGGGAAGTGATGCGGCCTTTTAAACTAGATGTCTGTCCAACATATGACTTGTTACAATTTTTACATGGATTTTATATACAATGCCGAACCTTTCATCATCTGTCAGGGGGGGTTTAGTTTTAGAATAAATTTGAGAAACAGTTTTGAGTTGTCTTTCGCTATCTTAATATCTGATTGTTTGAAAATGTTAGTTTCTAACATTTTCAAACACATGTCTGGGCATACTTTTAATACTAATTTCTTAAAAATAAAAATTAAAAAAGAGCATAAATAAATTTACTCAGTCAGGTACTGTACTTTGGAACAGTTCCTAGATTTATATAGATCCTCGCTGTAGAAATAAAAAAAGATATGTCTCTTCTTTCACATGTCATTAATCCCGCATCCCTCTCTAATTGAAGTTTTCTAGTAACGAATGTCGGTGATCCATTCAGATAGTTTTAAACATTCGATCACGTCTGTCAGAACTTTAAAACCGCCTTTGCGTGTTCCCATTTCGGTTTCTTTTGTTTTAAATGAATTTTTTCCCCTTAAAGATGTAGTTTTTAACATACATATGGAGATAAATCTTGATTATCCGCATGGATACTGCTTTTTTTCCACATAGCAACCCACTTTGGTGAGTTCAATCTTTTAAGGTTTTTGGTTAGTTTTTCTAATTGTAAAACACTTTATTTTTAGTTAGTCCTGAGGAAGGGGAAAATAATAAACCGAAAGCTTGACAAAACAGAAAAGGGTTTCATTACTAAATCCAGGCCACCAATCCTTTTCAAATTTAAAAAAAATGCATCCCCACTACTATATATATATATATATATATATATATATATATATATATATATATATATATATATATATATATATATATATATATATATATATATAAATATATATATATATATATATATATATATATATATATTATATAAATATATATATATATATATATATATATATATATATATATATATATATATATATATATATATATATATATATATATATATATATATATATATATATATATATATATATATATATATATATATATATATATATTAAATTTGTTCATATTATAATAAATATGCCTATAATGTGGTACTTTGGTTAAGAATATACTATATCTTTTGACTACAGATAAGCCAATATAATTTAAAACTGTTTAATAAATTCCAAATCTATTGCACAATTTACGGCGGTATGATTTGCAATTATTATTTTAATTAGTAAAATGATATTCATGATTAAATTGATTGTTAAAATTATGACTTGTTTAGTTATGCAACGCGTTTTTCCAAATAGTTAAATATATAGGTTTCACAAAAATATCTAATTACCAAGACAATTTTTGTTGCCATACTCTACCATAAAATAATCGTGTACCCTCTACAAAAAACATTCGTATGACATTTTTCATGCCATGCATGCAGTAATGACGTCTAAGTTTATTTTAAAAGTACAGGAAAAAACGAACCAAGTCAAATTTTATGATTTTGAAATAAAGCTTTTTTTTAAATTTTAAAATTCGAAAGCTAAAGTATTTGGATTTAAAAAATTTTTTCCCCTTCTATTTGATACCATCACATTATATTTTAAAATTTCATATTTCTTTTTTTTTTAATAAATAGATTTTTTTAAAACAAAGCATAAGTTAATTTGAGTTAGTAAATTAATATTTAGACATTTTTCCGGGGTACACCAATTTTTTTGTTTTTAAAAATCAACTTTACGAACGAATATTTCTTTCGAAAAAAAAACCCGTTAATGTTCTGCCATTTTATAGAATATTGTAGAATATATAGTACTAGTTATTTTAAAATGTGCGTCATTTTTTTAAAAAGGGAAAAAACTGTGCGAGTATCTCATATCGTCAAATTAAATTCCCGGGGAATTATTCTCGTATTTTAAATTTTTTGGGTAAAAAATTATTACTATAAGTTAATACTGTCAGACTTAATTAAATTTTCTAATGTGTTAATAACGTGCCCTATTTTAAGATCTTAATTATATAAAAAAAATGAGCTGCTTATAAAATTTAGACCACTAGTACACCTTTGGTAAATTGATGGCAATATGTAATTGTGTATAACCCTATTTAATGTATTAGATGTCAACTGTTTAAAATATTACGCCTTATGATTATCTTACTGGAGAGTATTACACTTTAATTTTTTAAATAGATTTTTATTTAAAATATTTTCTTACAAGTTACAAAGCAAGATCTGACCTAAAAATGAAACTATAATTTTAATAAGAATATATTTATAATGTGGGGCTGCAGATTTAGCATTTCTAGAATTCTCTCTTATTAAAACAAGACCAGCATAATAATGGGCTTAATTTTAGATAGTTACATGAAAAAAGGCTTTTTTGGGGTTTTAACGTTTCTTTCAGTTTATTGTATTAAATTAATTTTATTACTTTAGCCAGTGTCATTATTTTTTTAAATTTCAAATAAACTATTGGGCGCTTAAGTATTATATAATCTGTAACTGGTTGCATACTAAACCTTCCAAATAATATTGATATTTAATGTCAAATACTTAAATACCTAAAAATTTCGGTATTTAATCGTATTTAGTTATATTCAAATTCTTTTTATATTTTTTTAGATAAAAATATTAATTAATTTTGTTATTTCTAAAAATTCTTTATATCTTGTATCCCTAAATGCATATATATATATATATATATATATATATATATATATATATATATATATATATATATATATATATATTAAAAAAATTTTTATATATATATTAATATATATATAAATATATATATATAATTAATTATGAAAAATTTTATTTGTTTTATCATTCTTGATAAAAAATTTTATTAAATTAAAAAACATTTGAAATATATATGGTGTTCAGAAAATTAAAAAAAAAAAAAAAAAAAAAAAAAAAAAAAAAAAAAAAAAAAAAAAAAAAAAAAAAAAAAAAAAAAAAAAAAAAAAAAAAAAAAAAAAAAAAAAAAAAAAAAAAAAAAAATTTTTTTTTTTTTTTTTTTTTTTTTTTTTTTTTTTTTTTTTTTTTTTTTTTTTTTTTTTTTTTTTTTTTTTTTTTTTTTTTTTTTTTTTTTTTTTTTTTTTTTTTTTTTTTTTAAATTTAAATTTTTATTTAATATATAAAATTTTTAAATTTTTTTAATTATTATATATATATATATATATATATAATATATATATATATATATATATATATATATATATATATATATATATTACAGTATGTCACGGAAAAAGGTGTTGAAGAGAAAAAACTTTTTTATTTTTGATTTTATCGAAAAAAGCTACTCTTGATAAAAAAATTTTGCTACTTCTTAGAGTAAGATTGGAATAGAAACATTTGACATATTTTATACCGGTGTTCAGAAAATTGAAAAAACTTAAAATGGTACAAGAGTAAAGTGCATTTATTTGTGAATATATGGAAATAAGTTACTAGGAAAAGTTGTTCAAAATGAAAAGGTAGTCTTTAATACCAATTTTCAAAAAAATCGGCCTACTTTTATTTATTTGTAATTAAATTAATTTTAATACCAATTTAAATTTTTAATATTAATTTTATCAAATTTGTTGCTGTTAAGTAAGCTGACGTTTCTGCGGCTAATAAATTATAAAAGCGAAATGTCAAGACAGCTTGTCACTATCAACGCCTACCAGTACAATAAAGAGTTGTTAATTTGGAATTGGATAATATTAAAATAATTTTTATCACAAATTAATAAAAGTAGGCCGATTTTTTTGAAAAATAATATTAGGAACTATCTTTTACTTTTGAACAACTTTTTCTAGTAACTTATTTCCATATCTTCTCAAATAAATGAACTTGACTCTTGAACCATTTAAAGTTTTTTCAATTTCCTGAATACCGCGTATAAAATTTGTTAAATGTTTTTATCCAATCTTACTCTAAAGTAGCAAAATTTTTTAAGAGTAGTGTTTTTTGATAAAATAAAAAATAAAGAAGTTTTTACTATTCAGACACCTTTTCCGTGACGTACTGGTGTGTCCACGGAAAAGGTGTTGAATAGGAAAAACTTCTTTATTTTTAATTTTATCGAAAAAAGTTACTTGTAATAAAAATGTTTGCTGCTTCTTAGATAAGATTGGATGAAACATTTAACATATTTTATACGCGGTGTTCGAAAATTGAAAAACTTAAAATGGTACAAGAGTAAAGTGCATTTATTTGCACAGATATGGAAATAAGTTACTAGAAAAAGTTGTTCAAACGTTAAGGTAGTCTCTAATACCAATTTTCGAAAAAATCGGCCCACTTTTATTTATTTGTGATTAAAATTTTATTATCAATTAACTAATTTCAAATTTTTGTACTAGTAGGCGTTGATAGTGACAAGCTTTATTGATACTTTGCTTTTATAATTCATTAGCCGCAGTATCGTCAGCTTTAAATGCTTACTTAACAGCAAAAAAATTGATAATAAATTTATATTAAAAATTTAAATCGATATTAAAATGAATTTAATCACAAAAAATAAAAGTAGGCCGATTTTTCAAATATTGGTATTAGAGAATTTTTTAAATTTTGAACAACTTTTCCTAGTAACTTATTTATATCTTCTCAAATAAATGCACTACTCTTGTACCATTTAAGTTTTTTCAATTTTCTAATCTTTAAAATAAAATTCCATCCCAATCTTACTTTTAGAAGTTGCAAAATTTTTTACAATAAATAACTTTTTCATAATAAATCAAAAATAAAAAAGTTTTTTTAACATTTTACTATATTTTATATATATATATATATATATATATATATATATATATATATATATATATATATATATATATATATATATATATATATATATATATATATATATATATATATATATATATATATATATATATATATATATATATATATATATAATATATATATATATATATATATATATATATATATATATATATATATATATATATATATATATATATATATATATATATATATATATATATATATATATATATATATATATATATATTATACCGGGTGTTGCTCCGCCGAGCGGGACATAGGGAATCCCATGTAAATTTTGAAGTAGTCAAATATTGGCTTCCCTAATTCTTTTAGAAAAAAATGCTGTTAGGATTTATTAAAGATCACAATAAGTTCCACCCAAAATGAAAATTTGAGCATTTTTCAACCAACCAGTAAAGAGTAAACTGCTTAAATACTTCTGCAGCGTAGTATCTCATTATGCACCCTGTACTCTAGAAATCAATAATAAAAACACCATATCGATTTATCAGTTACAATTTAGATCATTAATTTATAATGTCATTGCCAAAACTGAACAATTTTACACGGGAATTTCAAAAAGAATCCTCGCATTTCATTTTAGTTTACAGCTAATTCCAACACATGCACTAGCAGTTACGCAAGACAATAAAACAAAGTTGTCTATATTTAGAAATCAATTTATGACGAAAATATCAGGATTTAATCAAATGCTCAAATATTCCTCCATTAACTGCCAGACAATAACCCAAACAATTATAAAACTCATTTCTTACGTTGGCTAGTTGGTACATCGATATTCTGGCACATTCAGCGGAAATAGCATTCCTTAGCTGGTCTAAATTTTCATATTTTTTATTGGTATAAAGCTTAGTTTTTAAATGTCCCCATAGAAAAAAATCGTTTGGCGAAAGATCCGGAGACCTGGCTGGCCAAGATATTGCGTGGTTCGGACCTATGATGTCGTTATTAAATGCGTTGTTCAAGTATAACCACAACTAACCACAACTCTGGTACTGTGTGCTGGGCAGCCATCCATTTGATACCAAATCTCTTAATTTTCACGAGCAAGGTTGTTCAAAGCAGGCAAAATTTGTTCCCCTAAAAGTTCCAGAAAGTACTCCGCATTCAAATTTCGGTCAAGGAAAAATGGTCCAAGGATATGGTGGCCGAAAATTCCCGCCAAAACATTATTTTTTTGTGGATATTAAGTCCTTGTCTCAACAAATCGATTTTGGTTTTCGTTACTCCAGTACCGGCAATTTTGAATGTTGGGTTTGTTGTTCAATGTAAAAGTGCATTCGTCAGTAAAGCAAATATTTTGTAAAAAACCTCTGTCAGTGTTTGTCCTCTCCATCATCTCAAAGCAAAATTCCTGTCGTCGTATTTCGTCTCCGTCTCTTAATTCTTGGTGTCTTTTGTACTTGTAAGCGTGGTATTTACATCTTTTTAAAATTCGAGATATTGTGGTGTGGTCTTGTTCAGTAATGTCCTCCAGTTGTCTCGTGCTAATGTTTCCTTCGGCTTCCTCTACACAAAGTATCACGTCTAAATCCCTCTCGTTTTGTACAATTTGTCTCTGATTTTCACGTCGATTTTCTTCACATTTGCAATTATTGATTACTGTGCCTGTAGTTTCAAATTTTTTTCTATTTGTCGATTTACTTGGTATTGGCCTATTGGGAAAATAGGCTGCAAACATGTCCGCTACTCTTCGATAACTATTTCCCTGATAAAAACATTTTATAATAGTGATTTTTGCTCAATTTGAGTAGTTCATTATTTAAAAATGATGTGACATTGATCTGACAACTTCAGAGTAAGTGCTTAAATAATTTTTCTGGTATTGTATTATAAACTTCTAATAATACAGGGCGCGTAAGAAGATAGGAGATTTGTAACTTATTTTAGCATTTATCTCTTAGCTGGCGGACTGAGAAGAGATCAAATTAGTACACTGGGTACAACTTTTCGTGCTCTTAAAAAATCCTTATATTTTCTTCTAAAATAATTAGGGGAGCCAATATTGGACCACTTCAAAATTTACATGGGATTCCCTATGTCCCCTTCGACGGAGCAACACCCGTTTAAAAAAATATATATATACATTTTTAAATTATAAAAAATTATTTTTTAAATATTTATTAAATAATTAAAATATAAAATTTTAATAATAATAAATAATAAAATATATATATATATATATATATATATATATATATATATATATATATATATATATATATATATATATATATATATATATATATATTATATATATATATATATATATATATATATATATATATATATATATATATATATATATATATATATATATATATATATATATATATATATATATATATATATATATATATTATACAGGGTAAGTCTGTGAAGTGGGACCCCCCATTTATTGCTTTAAATATTCAAATTGGAAAAAAGTGTTTTATACAAAAATATTTTGGTTTTTGCTGCTCTATATTTTGCGAACAACGTTATGTATACAGGGTGTATCAAAAAGACCGTACAAGGACAAAGTTAATTTTTTTAAATGACCTATATTTTTACTTTCTTTTCTCAATATTTAAATTTTTTTTTAACTATTATTATACCGCTTTTGAAACCCCAAAAAAATTGTTCCAAGAAATAATTAAAATTAATTAAAGTTTTTCAGAAAAAAATTTTGTTAATAAAAAAACCATAATTTTCGTAAATTTCGATTAAAACTTTTCCATTAACCCAAAGTTCATCAACTCATAGAATATCATGTTCAGAATATCTAGTTAATTGTTTAGGCTAAAATATTCCAAATTAAACAACATTTATCTATTCTGCAATTTAGCGATTTTACGGGCAAACTCGCTGGAGCAAGTAAAAATGCAAAATCGCTGACTGGTCGATTGGAAAAAGGGGGAAATAGAAAAAATTGCGAGGCATTCGGGAAAAAAAAGTTATCGATAGTAGTCAGTCAGGGGACAAGAATAAAAAAGGTGAATCAAAAAATGTTCGGTCGTGCCTCTCCGCCTGCGAATACCCTAGTGTAAGTATATGTATATATACTTACACTAGTTAGTATATTAAAAAGATGTCGTCACTCTAAATAATAAATATATGTAACTGTAATGTTGTACTGATGTATAAATAAAATTAAGGACTTGTTTTTTAAAAATATTCACCTTCCATTCTGTTTTATTTTACTCCGACTTAAAAGATACGATCCCAGTCACACACTGAAATCTAGGGTGTGACAAGTTTGGTGGAGGTGTCGGGTAGAATAAAAAATGCCGGGCAAAATAAAAAATGCCGGGCAGAATAAAAAATGCCGGGCAAATAAAAAATGCCGCGTAACACGGTCTCTATGATTTTTTTTTATTTTTTTTAAATGTTTAGAGTGGTGACATATTTTTAAAAAAATGTATCTATATTATTTATTAGATTTATTCATTTGCATCCATTTTAGTACTCAAGTACGCTCACATGTCACAGAAAATTCTTGATATATTTTTTTTTTAACTTAATTTTTTTCATCTTAGTAGTTACCTACACCTTTTGGTTTAATTTTTATATTTCATATATATTATTATAGATACATTATATTACTTCGTTTTGCGACTATAAAGGCGTTTCTAAAGCCTTAATAACAATAAGTACGGGGACACGTACCGTAATGAAATATTGAAATTTTGAATATATTAAAGAATAATATATGTTTTGCAATAATTTTAAATTCAAATGATTACGAAATTTAGATAAAAGATGAATTATAGGCGATATAAGTTTCCTAAGATATTCTATATAGGTTTCCCAGCTTAAATTTTAATTTAGATATAATCGAAAATTTTCATTAAATTACTTAATGTATTTAATTGGTTTGTTTTTAAATATTATTTACACAAATAATGACCCTCGAGGAAAATAACGATAAATAGTGGTATCTTAATGAGCGAAAAAAGGGTAACCAGGAGTCACGTTAAAAAAGGAGAAGATCTAACGATAGAAATTCCAAATTTTGAAAACTTTATCCCAAATCATAGGAGCACTAATATAAATCCTTTTACACCAAGAGCATCTCTTGGCAGGAGTCCTCCTAATAAAAATAAGAAAAAAATTGTTTTTGATATACCGGGTCCTTCTAATAAAACTTCTAACACAACACCACAACAACACCCACGGAAAAAGAAAAATTTGTTTTTGAAATAAAGTTTTCCCAACAAGAAAAACACATACGAAAAGAAACATCCACACAACAAAATTCACACGAAACTGTAGAAACTGAACTAGGTTTAAACACCAAAGTCAATCAAAATCAATCAAAAAATATATTTACACAAACAACACCGACACAAGCCTCACATAAATTTACTCAGACAAAACTAACAACAAAGCCACAAAAACCAATAGTCCCTGCATATCAAAATATCAATACTACTAATATGGCAAACACTACGCTAGAAAATGCACTAGCCGAAATTAAAACGCCTACTACCCCAAAATTCATACAACCTTCATACTTTAACCCAAGTTCTGACTCCCCGGTTAATTTTTTGACAAGATACGAACGCACAGCGGTGTGCAGCGGATGGACCGATTCATTTAAGATATCATATTTGGGTAATTTCCTCGAGGGTCCAGCTTCATTTTGGTATAATGAATATTCTACAGATCCAAATAATAAAAATAATACCTGGGATAGGATTAAAAAAGATTTTGTTAAGGAGTTTAGTGGTGAACAGCCACTACGAAAATTAAAATTTAGATTAAATTCAAGAAAGCAGCGAGATAACGAAGATATTAAAAGTTGCTATTACGAACTTTTAACGTTGGCTCATGAAGTAGACGAGAAAATGCCTTTCGAAACTTTTAGAGAGTTTTTCGAAAATGGCTTGCACTCACCTTTTTATGAGACCTACTATCTTATGAGTACAGGTAACATGAATTATAGCAGCCTTAAAGCTCTAGTTGGTCTAGAGATAATCATACCCTAAGATATAGTATCGAAGCTAAAAGCCTCCTATCCCTATCTTCTGGGGAAAAAAATACAAACTGAAGTTGAATGTATCGAAATAAAATAAGTCAATAATTTAAATAATTAATAATGTAGGTAATTGTTTTTGAGATGACTATGTATGCCCTAGTTATCTCTTCTTAGCGCTAAGAAAAGAAAAAATAATAACAAAAGTAAAATGATATGAGGATAATAACATATAATATAATAAATATATAGATAAATATGAGATGACATAATAATAATGAAATATGTTTACCCCTTGGGGCCCCTCTAGTGTTTCTTTTATCATTGTTATTTATACCTTAATTATTATGGCCATTAAAATGATTATAGGGAAAAATATCATTGTAAATTGAAACAACACTAGATTCCAAAATAGTTACACATATAGATGCAGGGGTCATCTACTTAATCTCTTATAACTTAATTAAAATATTTTAAAGAAATACTATTATTTTAATCAAGATTTTAATATGTAAGTAGTAGATAGAGGCATACATCTGGATAGGAAAATGGTTAAAATCCTACAAAAATAGCACTGATAGAAGTGCCAGGTTTTTTTAAAGATGAAACAAGGTTTTTCTTTTATTTGTGATTTTACAAAAATATAAATACATGTTTGCTCTAAGTAATAATATAGTTGTAAAAATTGATTTTATCAAATCAGTTATCAATTTACATAATTTAAACATGTCCTATTGTATGGAATCCATGCTTTGATTTCAATTTATCTTATTTTAATCTTCTCTAGAAGGGAAATTTCATAAATAAGGCCGTTAAAAGCTGACATAAATAATAACTACTTATCAAAGTACTAAGAAAAATTAAAATTTTCTAGCAAAAAGCATTAGGTAATAATAATAAATATGTTAAAGTAAATACAGACAATAAAAATTGCATTCACAGTAACTGAAATTTTTATATACTTTTTAATTCTTATTTTATTTTTTATCTACTTATTATAAACAAAGAAAACCTACTGGCTAGCCAAGCCAGCAAGGAATATTCTGTTTTAACATTACTTATCCATAATAATAAAAGTCCTAATACATTTAGAAATAATACTTAGCTGAAAAATAGCAACAATACTTACACTTTTTTTTTTTTTTGATGTACCCCCCATGCCAATATTGGAGCCTCCGAAAGTGAACCAAAAGCTGAAAATGGTTGACACATTGGAACCGATCTAAGGAAACCAGCGAGAGGATAGAATAAGCCTGCCCAAGGACAACAGCGAAGCTGCCTACTACCTCCAGCCACCCGCTAAAACAAAGAATCAAATTAGAGTTATCAGAAACCATCCCTCACCTAATAAATCGAGCATGGAAGCGGTGTCACATAAGCATATTTAATCCATATAGTCGTTTAAACAAACTCGCTATCCAAAGGGGGCCACTCGCGCAAACAACAAGGCGTCTGGGGTGAAACACATGGGATACCGAAGATCATCACCTTCTTCTATCACAACACAATCACTTGGGTTTTGGGTAGCAAAACTTTCACAAACCTAAGGGTGAAATAACGCATGAAAACACTGCCTGTGGAAAAATTAGCAAAACTAGCGTTTTTCAATTTCTGGGTTATGTTGTCATTGTCAAACACCATAGTCAAGTCAAACACTGGCATCATGTATAAATAGACCTAAGATAGTAGCAACAAGAGCACAGCATAATCTTCAAAGTGAAAGCAGCCCTACAACGTACAAGAAAGATTCCGAATCTGATGGTGGCACAATAGGACGAATGATTGGTAGAGTGCAGGACTCCCCTACATCTATCCCCCAACCCACAAAACGTGTTTCTCCGTTATTCAAGCAAGGGTGTAACGCTTTACCATTGAATGGACGGTCCGTACTCGGAAGGTTTATAAACTTTAAATTGGCATCCTAATGTTTTATTCGGGAGAAGTGTAAATCTGTAATTGTATTTTTTCCTTACTTTTTTGTATAACTTGTATTTTATGTAATTCTTTTTGTATACATTTTTACTTTATTCTTTCTTTTTAATTTTGTTTACGCTGGGGTCCAGCTTGTCTAGGGAAGGAAATGTAAGAATATAAATTATTAAATTTTGATTTGTTATAAAAAACATAATTTTCGATTCATTCCCATAACCAAAGTTCAACAACTCATAGAATATCATGTTCAAAATTAGTTAATTGTTTAGGCCCAAAATATTCCAAATTAAACAACATTTATCTATTCTTCAATTTAGCGATTTTACGGAGTTCATCAAACTCGCTGGAGCAAGTAAAAATGCAAAATCGCTGACTGGTCGATTGGAAAAAAGGAGGGAATAGAAAAATTGCGAGGCATTCGGGAAAAAAAATTATCGATAGTAGTCAGTCAGGGGACAAGAATAAAAAAGTGAATCAAAAAATGTTCGGTCGTGTCTCTCCGCCTGCGAATACCCTAGTGTAAGTATATGTTATATAAGTATATTTAGTGTATTAAAAAGATTTGTCACTCTAAATAACAAATATATGTAACTGAAAGTTGTCCCGATGTATAAATAAAATTAAGGACTTGTTTTTAAAAATATTCACCTTCCATTCTGTTTTATTTTACTCCGACTTAAAAGCTACGATCCCAGTCACACACTGAAATCTAGGGTGTGACAATATAAACGTTAAACAACATTAAAAAATGATCGGATTTTTCCCTTCTAAATTTGTATTTAAATGCGAATATATCGTAAACAGTTGAACATACGGATATGATATGCTAAATAAAAAATATCTAGAATTTTATGAAGAAAACAAAAATGTAACAAAAAATATGGGGAGTCATTTAAAAAAAATGAACTTTGTTCTTGTACGGACTTTTTGATACACCCTGTATACATAACGTTGTTTGCAAAATATAGAGCAGCAAAAACCAAAATTTTTTGTATAAAACATTTTTTCCCAATTTCAATATTTTAAGCAATAAACGGGGGGTCCCACTTCATAGACTTACCCTGTTTTTTTTTTTTTATATATATATATATATATATATATATATATATATATATATATATATATATATATATATATATATATATATATATATATATATATATATATATATATATATATATATATATATATATATATATATATATATATATATATATAATATATATATCAAATTTTTAATAATATAATTATAAAATATTTTATATTCTTTTAAATAAGGTTTTTTTCAAAAGTGTTTTTAAAGTGTTAATTTACTATTTACCACTATATTTTGAATTACTTAAGAATAAAAGTTTTAATACATACTTGTGATTTTATGCTATATGCTTACCAAAATTGCCGATTCTTGTTTATACCACAACCTTTCAAATTAAAAAAAAATATAGTTTTATAAGCAAAATAAAAAAATGGCCACATCCAAGATTCGAACCCGGGTTGCTGAATTGGAAGTACGCATTTTTAACAATTCAGCTATGTGACCTATGAGTTCCATTATTTTAAAAAATCTTAATAGCACTATTAATTCCTATTAGCTCTAATTCTAATCTACAAGCGGTATATTATTGTTCACTTGAATTTTAGTCTAACCAGAGCTATGTGACTTATTGATTCTTGTATTTAAAAATTAGGAATAGCACTATTAATTCCAATATTTTCCAATTTTAATATGAAAACGATAAATTTTTGTTTACTGGAATTTTAGTCTTGCCGTTTTCTTTACTGAGTATTAGTAATCTATTTAGTTTCATGTAAATA